>JAODAL010007652.1:0-123475 GCA_025379985.1 Phyllomedusa bahiana
ATTTCACCATCCTTTTTCTTTTCATCCCTTTTTATTTAAAACCCCCATTACATTCCTCCCCTTTTATCCTCTTTCTTTTAAATTTAAATTTTTAAAAGGGGAAATTTAAATTATTTTGGGCCTCTCTTTTTTCTCTTCCCTTTTAGAGCCACTTTTTTTTCTTCACTAAGTTTTTCCCACATACCCCAGTTTATATTCTGGTTGCTCAGTACAGCTCTCCTAACTGTATGGGTATAAAAATTAACCTGAACATCTTCCCCCAAATTGATTTTCATGGGGTTAAAAATTCCAGTTTGATCAAACAGCAAACCGAACTTTTTTAATTTTTTGGGGTTTGACTCAAACTTTTTAGGGCTCGCTCATCATTTAACACAAAACCCAAATTTTTTCTAAGCAAAGTATATTTTCAAAAAGGTGTTTTGGGGCCCCAATGGCATTCTCACCAGATGTTGGTAAAAACCCATCCAATCCACACAGGCAAAAAAATTTCAAAACCATAGATTTCCATGAATTATGTTTAAAATGGAGAAATGACACAAAAAAAAAAGTATTAAACACATGAAAAAAGAGGGGTGAAAAAGAGCCATGGAATCTCTGACCCCATCAAAAAAATTTTTATCGGGAAATTTTGAAAAAAAAACAACCCCTGCCATTTATAAAAATTTTCGGCGGTTCAATGAGGGCCTAAAAAAAGGGTGATTTAAAAACCCCAAAAGTCCCAAACCAAGAATCATCTCATTAGGGGTTAAAACCGGGAAACCCCTGTCTCAAAGATTTTTCGCAACCCTATTGTTGCAAATCATAAAAAGATCCCCAAAGGGTTTGCAAAAAAAAATTTCTAAACCATGAAAGGGGTTTTAGTGAGCCCTTGTTGGGACCATAATCTGGAAGTGGAAAGAACAAAAAATTTCAACATAAACCAAAGCTTATTTACCAGCACAATGTAGACCAAAATTTTAAAGGGGTTTTTTATTCTATTCAATTTAAAAGATGCACCCCCTTCCACTAAGGTGCAAATGAGCATAAATCATACCCCCAACACAGTCCAGGCACCCCAAAGATATAAACTTCCACCACCTTTTTTCAATAATAAAAAATAGAGTGAAGGACTCCACCAGCACAAATATTGCTCACCAACACCTCAGGGTTAAAAAAAAATCAAAAATGCTCCGCAGTCATGATTTTAAACACTATAACCCAAGGCTACATATACAAGATATAAAAAACCCAAACCTTTTAAAGTTTAAAGTTTTGAAAAGAAAATGTATAGTGCTTACAGAATGAAAATAAGGATAAAATAAACTGCCCAGTTCTTGGGTAATTTGTTGTCCCTGACTGTTGATAAGGTGTGGGGGGGAAGAGCAAAGAGTATTAATTGTAATGTGCCCCTTTTGACCTATTGTGATAGGTTTTGGGGGTGGTAGGGTTGGTTGGATGGATGCTCCTCGCCATTCTTAGAAGTAGATGAAACGCCAGGTCCTATGTCAAAAGTTGCAGTTTGGAGATAACCTGTCACCCTCACCCTCAATAAATGAGGCCAAGAGTGATTTATGACTGGAGTTAATGATTTTTGAAAAAAAAAAAAAATCGGGAACTGAAAAATACAAAAATTTATCTGGGCGTGGGGAGTTTTACCTAAACAATTGTAGTAAATGGGACATTATACATAACAACTTTCCCATTCCTCATATTTTAACTTTTGGTGGGAAACAGGGGTGGTTTTTTTTGAATTACCAGCCAGGGGCTGAAAGAGAGAGTATGCGAAAGCCAGCAGTATTAAAGGGTTAAACCCGCCACCCCTTCCCCCCAGCATCGCTCTTTTCCCGCCTCCTGCCGGGTGAGACGTTGGGGGGGGTTTCCCCAGCGCCATGTTGACACCTATTACACCCTGCCTGTTGCTGAACACCGTAGGAGAAAAAATTCTAAATGCCTCAATTATAGTTTTTTGGTCATTTAATATCCCTAACAAAATTGGAATAAAAAGTGTAAAAAGCGATCTATCCCCAAAAAGGTTACCAATAAGAACTCACTTCATTCTGCAATTTTTAATTACATTTTTTTCCTATGTTCCCCCTCTAAAACCCAGGTGCGTCTTATAGTCCGGTGTATCTTATAGTCCAAAAAAAATATGGTACATAACACTCGCCTTTTGTTTTGCAAGATTTAGACAGAGGATTAAAGAAATTTTCAGAAGAATTGTCCAACAGCCAATGACTTCCTGTGGAGAGCCAAGGACCTCATGTGGAGAAAGACCTGGAATCAGCAGGTGAAATTGTTTGAAAGAATATAGTAAATGAGGCCCTCAACCTCCATGGCCTGAAAGCACGCCTACCCCCGCAAAAAAACCCATGGTTTAACAAAAACCATGTTAAACCCACTTTTAAAAAGTTTGCTAAAATAAATTTAAAACAAGCCTGTAAAATTTTGGGGGTATATATAGCCCTGGGCAGATGGGGCCCAAAAATGTAACTTTTTGGGATGCCAAAATTCCCACACCATGTTTGAGGCCAAAAGGAAACCTGCAATCATCGAAAAAACCCAAACCAAACCCCGTTTTAGTTTCTAGGTGGCAACATCATGGAGCAGGGCTCTTTTTCATTTTGCACTGGCAAACTTCATACAATCAAAGGGAGGATGAATGGACCAACATACAATCTGGAAAATGGGAATAAATCCCTGGATAAACCCGACCCCTCTCCCAGAATCCAATTCACTTTTAACTTGTTAAAAATTACTTTTAGAAATTTTTATCTAGACCCTTCTTCAGAATTTTTAGCCCCTATAACTTGTAATATTTTTAAATGCTCCAAAAATTGCACCCAAATGCCCTTCTTAAAACTCTGTTTGTGAATTCACAATAAAAAAATTTCCTCTGGCAGAGAGTTCCACAGCCCCAAACCCACCGCTTTTAAACTAAAAAAACCTTTCTATTTTTTATGTAAAACTTTTTTTCCCCTAAAGCCGTAGACTGCCCCCTTGTTCTAAAAAACCAGCCCCTGGGCATAAAAAAATTCTTTAGCAAAGATCTTTTATATTGGCCCTTAATTTTTTTTAAAACCCAATATTTATTATATCTTCCCAAAAAAGCATCTTTTCTCTAAACTAAAAAAACCCGGGAACCTTGCTAATCTCTCGGGGTATTGCAGTCCACCCAGTCCTTTTATTATTTTTGTTGCCCCTTTTGTACCTGTTAAAGCTTTAAAATGTTTTTCCCTGTGCACGGGTTTGCCCAAAACTGTACACAATATTCCTTGTGTGGCCCCTAACCAGGGGAATTGTATTAGTGGGGAATAATTTTCCCATCATGTGAAACTAATCACCCCTTTTAATCCCAACCCCATAAACCCCTTTTAAACCTTGGTGCTGCTGCCTGACATTTGGCCCTGTTACGGGTTAATTTACTTTCCCCCAAAGGACCCCCAAATCCTCTCCATGTCACTTTTTTACCCAGTGTTTTTCCCATTTAACATGTAATCATTTTAATGGTTTTTTTCCTCCCCATGTGCAAAAACCTTGCATTTATCGTTTTAAACCTCATCTGCCACTTCTGTCCCCCGGGCCCTCCAACCTATCCAGACCCCTTTGAATAACACTTTTAATCCTTTTTATTTTGTGGCTTCCTTTACAGAGCTTAGTATCATCTGCAAAATGGGATTTCTACTGTGCCAACCCCCTGTGAAAAGTTTCATTTATAAAAATATTAAAGGGGGAAGGGGGCCCAAAAATACTGAGCCCTGGGGTTACCCCACTATGACAATTGGGACCCAAATTTCCTGGTATGCACCTTTAATTACCACACTTTGTTTTTTTTATCAGTGGGCCAGTTGCTTCCCCAAATTTGCACCCCTTTTTCCCCCCCGCCCAAAGGGCATTCCCCATTTTACTTACCAACCTTTTATGTGAAACAGTACAAATGCTTTAGAAAAACCCAAATTTTCCCATCCAGGCCTCCCCCCCCGATCCAGTCGGGGAACTAACTTCCCTTTAGAAATAAATGAAAATTAAGTTTAAAGGGACCTATCTTTCTTTAAACCCCATGCTGGAACGGGCATTATACTTTTTTTTTTCAGTGAGAACCCAAGTGGGCATCTCTTAGAAAACCTTCAAACATTTTACCCACAACAAAAATTTAAAGCTTCCCGGCCCTATAGTTTCCAAGATCACTTTTTGCCCTTTTTTTTGAATATTGGCCCCACATTTGCTATGCCCCAATCCTTTGGGACCTCCCCCGTTTTTAACAGTCCATAAATATTAAAAAAAGGGGAAATATCAAATCCCCAAAAAACTTAAATCCCTTAGGACACGGTGGTGTATCCCATCAGGGCCGGGGGATTTGTCTATTTTAAGTTTCCCTTTAGGCGGAGTTTGCACTTCTTCGGGGTTAGACAAAAAACATTTAATTTGGAAATTTTTTTTAACCCTCCTCCCTTTCCCTAATAAACAGGAAGCTCATCCTCCTGGGTAAATAAAAGGGGAAAAGGGAAATAGTTTAAAAATTTTTGGCTTTTTTCTCATCCCCCTTTCTTAAGTCTTTTCCCTCAGTACTTTTTAAAGTCCCAAACATTTTTTTTTTTAATTTTTTCCCAATTTTTATAGTTAAAAATTTTTTGGGGGTTAGATTATTTCTATGGCAATCCGTCTTTTTTGTCTCCACTTTGCTACCTTAATCATTTTTTTACATATTTTTTTTTTTCCTTTTAAAGTTTTGGGGGGGTTCCCTCTTCACTGCCCTCCTTTTATTAGTAGCGGGAAAACGCATTTTTTTTTTTTTTTCCCTTTTTTTAAACATCTCTGTTGATCCACTTTGGGATTTTCCGGGTTTCCCAAAATTTTTTTTGGGTTTCCATAAGGTTTTTGTACCTCTCCCCAGGGGGGTCCCAAAATTTTTTTCAAAAGATCTCCCATTTATTATTTTTTTTCAAAACCATTTTTTAACACCTTGCCCCCGTAAATTACAGTTTGGGGCCTCTCTAAGCAGGAAAAAATTTTGCCTTCCTCTAATTCATTTGTTTTTTTTCCCCATGACAAAAAGCTTTTGTAAAGGGATGAAGGGAAATTTAATTTTTATTAGGGGTCACTTTTTCCCTAGGTCCCCCCAAACCCTAAAACCTTTGTTATTTGGGCAGGTCTTTTAAACCAATATTAAGTCAGAAGGGTTTTTCCTCAAAGTCGGTTCCTGCACCATTTGGGAAAGGAAAAAAAATTATTTTAGTTAAGACAAAAACATTTTTTCCTTTGTGGAGCTACAGGTTTCAGACCCCCAATTTAAATTTTTGGGAATTTTAAAAGGGTCGCCCATAATTAAAAAACCTCATTTGATTAGATGCTTCATCAAATTTCCCTGGGGAGCATATTTTTCAGGGGTTTCCCTGTTTTTTTTGGGGGGCCTATAGCAAAACTCCTTTTAAATTTAAAATTTACTGTTTTTTACCCCCCATGTTTTTTAACCCAAAAAGTTTTCCCACCTGTTCATTTCGTGTACCTAATCTTCCCACAGTTTTGGGGCTTCAGAAAAGGTTTTTTACATAGAGATAACACCCCCCCCCTTTCCCGGGGTTTTTTCCCGGTCATTTTCCAAAAAGACTTTTTCCCCTTTGCAAGTTAACCCCCCCAGTCTAGCCTCACCCCCCACCATGTCTCAGTTTTCCCCCTATTTCCCATTTTTTTTCTTTTGAAATTAATAATTCTAGTTCATGTACCTTGTTGGGGGAGGCCCCGGGGAAATGGTAGAGATTTTTCAGTTTTTTTTCCCTTTCTCTCTTTTTTTCATTTTAACTATTGCTAAAACCCCTCTCCCTCCCTCCATCCCCTGATTTATTTTTAAATTTCCCCAGCTCTCTATTTTAAATTATTTTTGAACGCTATATGTTTGTTTTCCCCCCCCCCTCCCATCCCTATTTAAATTTTTCCTCCAGCTTCCAACCCTTTTTTGGGCCCCCCCCCAATACAGCTTGAAACCTTTCCCCTTTCCCTAGCAAAAGGAAGTTTTTACCCCAAGAAAAAGGGTCGCCCAGTTCTCCAAAAACCCCAAATCCCTCTTTCCTACACCCATTTTTTGAGCCACTTATTCACCCCTAATCTCCCCCCTGCCTCTTTTTTTGGGGCCCCCGGGGAAAACAGGAAGTATTTCGAAAATATTATCCTGGGGGGTCCTTGCGTTGACTTTTTGCCAAAGGGCCCTAAAATCCTTTTTAAGGACACTCCAACTCCCTTTCAAAACTTTGTCATTGGTCCCAAAATGTGGACCATAACGCGGGATTCTCACCAGCCCCACCAAGAATCTGTCAGCCCACCCCCCGCGATATGTCAAAACCCGGGCCCCAGGTAAACAACATACTGTTCGACGACCCCGGGTTTCTTTGTGGCAGATTGCCCTGTCTGGTCCTTAAAAGGGGGAACCCCCCCCAACCCCTAGCACCTTTTTCTAATCTGCCCTTTCACTCCTATTCCCCTCTTACTGGAGCAGACGGGGTGGTGTTTGCTGCCATCCCAATTTGCTATTTCTAAGCCGCATCCCCCTCATCCGCCAATCTTGCAAAATTTTTTGGGGGGGTGTCCCCAGTTCGGGACAAGCCCCCCTAACACTTTTCCCCCTTTCTACCCTTCTTTCAAACTGTTACCCAGCTAGCTGCGTCTTGTTCCTGCACCCCCCCATGCTACCATCCCCCCCAAGTTTCCAAACATGCGTTGTTGCTCAGTAAAGCGGGCAAACCCTCCCCTTCCCAAAATTGGCATTAAAATCTCAGTTTTTGCCATTTGCTCTTTTTTAGATCAAGGAAAAGGGGCCTTCTAAATGTGAAAGTGTGTACACATTTTGGGCACAGCAGTATCCCCCCTCAAAACTGTTGGTCAAGGAGGGGCTTTCATTGAAAGGGTTTTGTGCATGGACAGAAAATGTCAATCATGAAACTCAGGGGGGAATGTTACAAAAAAAAAAAAAAAAAAAAACAGATAAAAATATGAAAAATCTGTATAACCCCCGCCCTTTCAAAAGCCCCGAATCTAAAGCCCCCCAATATTAAGTCCCACACTTAAAAAAAACGAAAATTTAGACAAAACAGACTTTTACCGCCACATAAAAAAATTACTCGCTTAGGTTTATTTAAAGTTTTAAAACCTTTTAAACCCAAAGCGGGTTCGCAGTGCAGAGAAACTCCCCCTTTTTTAAAGGGAAAAAGATTATTGAAAAAAAAACTCCTGCCGTTTTACCAGGGTAATAAAGGATGAAATGAGGGTGGACATTTCAGCAAGACAATGATCCCAAACAAAAAACCCCAAAAAAAATTTTCCAATTTGGGTTTTCCCAGAGAAAAAAAAATAAAGCAGCTAAAATTTATATATCAGTCTTGCCCTGGGGATAAAAATTTCTTCCCCCATTTGGTGCACCAAATATTCCCAGTAAATTTTTCCTGGGACAGGGTATCTGCTAGTGTAAAATAAATACTAATTAAAAATATAAATTTTTTCATTTTACTGTAGCTACTCATTTTAAAAATATGATTTCACGGGGTTTGGGAAAGGTATCTGTCTGGATTTTTAAAAGATTTTTTGGGAATCCATTTTACAATGAAACTGTATATTTATTTTTTTTTATCTGTGAAAAAGAACCTTTGTTATTTCATGTTCTTAATGATTCTTAGAATAAGTTCATGTCATCTGAAAGGGCAACAATTGTTTCAAACTTTTCTTTTATTCATTGTGAAGTCTTAGCAATCCTTTTTTAAATTTCATATGATTAATTGCATAGATAAACACAGATAGAAATCAAGATTGATTAAAGGCCAGGCAGGTAGATATTTTTTCACAGTATGGTGGTATGATTGAAATTATTTGTTTTATACTATTACAAAAGTATTAAAAATTATTAGTTTAAAATTTTAATATTGTTGCAAATTTAGGGGCCACTGGTTTTCCATAAAAATAAACAGAGACCTGCGCAAGCTCATAGGGCCAACCACAGGCCCAGAAGTTATCAAACGATAACAGCCCTTTAAATATTGCATTAATAGATGCAATTTATTATTTAGTTTTCCATGAACAATGTATGTTGAAATTTTTTTTATTTTTTTTTGTTATAAATTTTTGGGGGCAGTTTAAAAAGTTTTAAATTTTACAATTTAGATTTTTTTTGATTCCTTTCAATAGGAATATGGGGGGATTTTTGGGTTTAAAATTTTTAGGTTTGTTAAAACTACAGGGATGATTAATTAATAAAATTTAAAAATTTTAATGTTTACCAAAACAGATTTTTTTACCTTTTGGGTAATTTTAAATTTCAAAATCTATGTCATCTTGTTGTTAGGTGGTAAGTGGATTTATGTCCAGTATCTTTGCGCCGCCGTAACAATTTATATGTAAATGGGGAGTCTTTTTAATATATAAAAGATATTGCGTCAGTGTGTTATTGGGCCCGGGGTTAAGTGACGAGAAAGCGGGGAAATTGTAGTTTGTTCCGTCCACGGACCCGAAGTTGTGCACCGAAAGTTAGACAGCGGCGTGCATAGCATGCTGGATAATGTAGTTTTTAGCATGCCGGGTATAGTAGTTTGTCCGGGGCGGGAAAATTAATTGTTACACTGGAAGAAAATTGGGCGCCTTTTGTATAGCATGCTGGATAATGTAGTTTTTAGCATACTGGGTATTGTATTTTGGGTTCCACCCCCCGGGAAACCGGAAGTTGTCCCAGGGTTTGTGCATAGTATGCGGGATAATGAAATTTTTTTTTCCCTATCTTTCACATGTTTTTTTTATTTTTCCCTTTATACAGACGCTTTGGGAAAATTTTTTGGTTTTGCTGCTTTGGTATAAGTAACCTGATTTGATTCCACCTGAGTTTGATCTGTATATTTGCTCCTCCTGTTGGTGCCTTCAGTTTGCAATAGCGGGCCCACTTTCCGTAACGGGTATTTTAAACCTAAAAGGGGAAACCGCTATTTTTGTTACCCCTCGGACTCTTTATTATGGGTTCTTCATATTCCTCCCCTAACAAGGGCCCATAAGTTATTTGGTATTTTGTTGCATTATCATTTGTACTTTCTTCCCGGGAAAACCCGGGGACTTTTGGGGGGAACCCGTGGAATTTTTTTTTGATATGTTACTTTTGTATTTTGTTAGTTATTTGGGGGTTTTGACTTTCGACACTTTTTTTTTTTTTGTGATGATATTTTTTTATGGGGTTTTTTTTGTAAAATTTTTAAGGTAGTTAGGGGAAATTGGGTTTAGTGTGGGTTTTCTTGTTGGGGACGCCCTTATCGGGGCGATCCCCCCATTTTTGAAATTAGGCAGTTTAGTTTTTTGGGGTTTATTGATAGTTTTTTTTAATTTTAGGATTTTTTAATATTTTATTAAATAAAAGTTATATTTTATCTATTTCCTGGGTTATACATTCTACTATTTTGATGGTTTAATGTATGATTAAACCCCAGGCTTTGGCATTTTTGCATCGGGGGTTTTCCTCCCACTTATCTTTCTTTTTGGGTTTTTTTTGGGGTTTTTTTTATTTATTGGTTATAAAGCCCGAACGGATTTGAAAATTAAAATTGTTGCACCCCAGTTAGAAACCCTCGAAACAGGGGTTTTTCTGATCTAAAAATTTATGCTGCTATCCCTTTAAGAGAGGAAACCCGTTTTTCAGTGATATTGCTATTTAAAATCGTTTTTTTCCCCATGTATTGTATGCCTGATTGGGGGGGAAGTGTTCATGCGAAAAAAGGGTCGCATTATGCACTTTAATATAATAAAACCAACCTATAATTTTGTTGGGGTTTTTAAAATTTTGATTTTTAATTTTTCCCTACCCGTTTTTTTGGATCCCTGGGCTTTTATTTCACTTTGTTTTGAACTAATTGTTTTTTCCCTTTTCCCACAAGCCCAAGCCTTTCGTGGTGTTTATTCGTGAAAGGGTCCTGGGCTGCTGATTTGGGGGGTGGAGCGTTATACAGCTCTTAGCTCCCAACTACCTTTTGAAAACTGTCAAAAGGGGCTTACTATTGATTGTACAGCTCTATAAGGTGGGGCCGGGTTTTAAAACCCCCCCAAGAAACCCCCGGCCGTAAACCAACGTCCAGGTTGGGTTTTGGGGGGGGTTTAGGGCCCCGGACGTATGGATAAAGTCCGAGGATTTTTTGGGGGGAACTCTAAGGGAGAGTTTTGCGGGGATCGGGGGCGGGGTTTTCAGCTGTATATTTTTCAGCTGACATCCCGCAGCGCGGCCCCGGGCCCCCGGGTCGCTCCCCGGGGGGGGGCCCTTTTAACCCCTTAATTATCGCAAAGATCGGGTCGCCCAAAAATTAAGAGAGACGCAGGAGGAGATCGGGTCCTCCCGCGTCCCCTTTTCGGCGGAGCAGCGCAAAAAAAAAAAAAGGGGTCGGACATCCGGCAGCTCCGCCTCCCCCACAGCCCAAAACGGAGGGGAGAAAAATGGGCCCTTCCCGGGTTGTCCTTTGACGTCACAACGCCCCGGCCCCTGCCCTGGGCCGCCCCCGGCATCGTGACTGACAGTTTTCCCTAGGGAACCCGTCCCTAGCAACAAGCTAAGTTTGATTCCCATTGAATGAGGACTAAAAATCTCTCAATTTAAATCCCCTTGGGGAAAAGTAAAAAAATAAAAAACCCTGAAAAAAAAAAAAAAAAAAGTGGGAAAAAAATTTTAAAACACAAAAAACAAAAAATAAAAAAAAAATACGTACACCGCCCCCTTTTCCCCCTTTTCAAACGCCAAATTCCCCCCCAAAAAAAGATCAAAAAAAATAAAAATACCCATATTTGGGGATCGCCGCGTGCGAACGACCCGCCCTATAAATCTGTCATGTTAATTAAACCCCTACGGTGAAACGGTTTAAAAAAAAAAAACCCAAAAAAACCCAATTTACAAAAAATTAAAATTATTGTTCATTCCCGCAGCACATAAAAATGGAAAAAAAAAAGCGATCAAAAACCCTAGAAACGCCAAAGTTGTACCCAAATTTAAAAAATCCGGTTCATCCGAAAAAAAAAAAATCCTAAACAGCTCTGTAAAAAGGAAAAAATAGAAAATGTATAGCTTCAGAAGATAGCGATGCAAAAAAAAAAGTTTTACACACTTAAAAAAAAAAATTTTCTTTTTTTTTTTTAAAAATCTTCAGCTTAAAAAAAAACTATATAAAAAATGGTATCGCCATAAACGTAGCGAACCCCCAAAGAGTAAAGTAACTTATTTAAGGAACTGCATGGTGAGCCCTTGTTAAAAAAAAAAATAAAAAACACTACCCGGATTGGGAGTACTTTTTTTTCCCCCCTGGCCTCCAAAAAAATTTGGGTTTAAAAACGATCAAAAAAGCCTTTTCCCCCCCAAAAAAGAAACAAAAAAAAAACGTTTAATCATTTGCCAAAAAAAAAAAATCCCTACAAAGCTCCAAGCAAAAGGGAAAAAATTTTAAAAATTATGGCTCTCGGACTATGGCGATCCAAAAAAAGTATTTTCCTGGTTGAATTAAAAAATGTTTTTATTGTATAAAAAACAGTAAAACATAAAAAAAAATACAAATTGGGTATCGGTTTTAAAACGTATTGACCTGCCCGGGGTAAAGCTACCCCTGTTAAATTTAAACCCTACAAGGTTTACCCCTATAAAAAATAAAAATAAAAAAAAACAAACCCAAAAGCTGTATTTTGTTTTAAAAAATCTCAAAAAAACCTTAAAAAAAAGTGAACATAGCATCATATGCACCGCATAATGGTATCAAAAAAAACTTCAATCATCCCGCAAAAAACAAGCCCATACACAGCTCCCGCCACAGCAAAAATAAAAAAGTTTTTGGGGGTCAGAAAGGGGCAACAAAAAACCCAATTTTTTTATAGACGAATTTTTACTGTTAAAATAAAAAAAAGAAAAAACTATATAAAAAACTATTTTAAATTTTAAATTTTACCCACCCCCATAGTAAAGTTATCCATCAAAATTTTCCTGCACGGGGAAAAAGCTGTTTTAAAAATTTAAACTCAAAAAAACAATGACCGAAAACCCGCCCTTTTTTCCCCCCCATTTTCATTGGGCCCCAAACTAAAAAAAAAAAAATATGGAAAAACCCGTGCATCCAAAAAAGCACCCGTACACCCCTAAGATGAGATCCCCGATGGGTGTTGAATCCAAAATGGGGGGACTTCCTGGAAGATTTCGCCTGTTCTTTCTATTTTGGGGGCTTTGCAAATGCGACAATTTTCCCCCAACCCAAAAACTGCGTTTTCCAAAAAAGCCAAATAGCGCCCCCTCCCTTATAAAGCCCTTTCAAAGCGCCCCAAACAGGGAGTTTTTTCCCAAAACCCCCCCCCCCCAATGTAGGGGATTGCCGAACTTGGGAAAAAATTCTTAAAAAAAGTTTTAGGTTTTTTTTTTTTTTTTTCCCGGGGTTCCTTTTAATAAAAAACATTTTTAAACTAAAATTTCAAATTATTGGAAAAAAAATGTTTTTTAATTTTTCACAGCCTTTATGCTAAAAAAAATTTTGGGGGGAAACATGTGTTTTTGGGCTATATACTCAATGCACCCATGGGGAAAATTTCCCTTTAAAGGGGGGGGAGTTTCCCAAAATGCGGGTTCCCATTTGGGGTGTTTTTTTTAAGTTTTTTTGCACTTAGGGGGTCCCCAAAACCCAAAAGGGGGCCTAAATAAAATCATATTGAAATTTAGACCCTAGAGTAAAAGTAGGTGTCCCCCCTATTCTGGGGGCTTTTTTGGGGAGCCAAATAATGCACTAGGGCCAAAAATATGGGAAAATCTCAAAAAAGGCAGACCTTTGGGGGAAATTTATATTAAGTTGCAAATTTTCCTATCACATTTACTGTATTCCAGTGAATAAAGGGTAAAAAAATTGAAAATTCTGCAAAAAAAGTGAAATTTTTTAAAAATTTCCCCTCCACTTTGGGTTTTTAAATTTTTGTGAAATATCTAAAGGGGTTTTCAAAATTCCTAAATATGTTTTTAAATACTTTAAGGGGTCTAGTTTTTTCGATGGTGGGCACTTATGGGGGTTTTTTAAAATGCAGGCCCCCAAAGCCCCCGTCAGGGAAATGGGGTTGGGCCCTTAAAAAAAAGGATATTGCAAAATTTTCCCTTTAAAATGTGAGAAATTTTCTACTAAATTTCCCAAGCCCCCCTAAGTCTTAAAAAAAAAAAAAAAAACATTTAAAAAATGATGCCAAACCCAAAGTGGAAAATATGGTAGATCTAGTTTTAAACTATTTTGTGGGGGAAAAATTATCTTCTTTCACCAGAAATTTTTTTCAAATTTCAAAAATTTCAAAAAATTTTTCCCAAATTTTTTATGAAATTTTGATAAATTTTTTACAAACAAACAAGGGTTTTATTTGGGTTTTAAAAAATTTTTTACTAACTTAAAGCACAATGGGTCACGAAAAAACAATCTTGAATCAAAATTTGGGTAGGTAAAGTGTCAAAAAGTTATTCTCAATAAAGTGGGCATATTCCAATTTCCCAAAAATAAGGTTGGGTCAGGAAGGCAAAAACAGGGGTGGGGGCCTTAAAGGGGGGAAATGACTGGCTTTTCTATTGATTGTGCATAATTTCACATTGCCTCCTTTATTTTTTCTGCCCCGAGTTCTCTGCGTTTTTAAAGGAAACCCAGGATTTTTTTGTATGATCTTTTAATTCATGCTACTTTAAAATTTTTTCCCGATACCTAGGTTTGCTCCTTTGGTTCCCCCCACTGTGCTAACAGTGACCCCCAGGGGACATTTGGGTCACATGAGGGTTAAAAGAGTAAATCCATAGACCTAGCAGTCATGTGCCATACATGCAAGAAGTGACCTCTAAGGCCAGTAATTGTCTTACAGTGAAAGACATGTACTTGACATCACTACTGAAGGACCTATAGGGAACTCCAGAGTTCCAAATGGAATGAACAATGATTTGGGAATTTTCTCATTGGGGAGGGCACCATGGTTTGGGGTTTTGAGAGTCTATTTTTCCCTTTTTTCAAACCCAAAATGGGATTTGCTTAGGGAAAAAAAGGGGTTTTTGGGAAAAAAAACTTGGGAAAAGCTCTGGGGGCCCTATCTATTGGGTCAAATAATGTGACTCAAAAAGTCTTGCCTCTCCCCAGTGAGATATATTACCCCTTCTAATCCACACTTACCTCACCCATGCTGGTTAAACAGAGCTCTGCCAGCCCAATAAACTGCCCAACCCCAAACTCCTTTTGTTTGTTTTAAGAACCGGTCGATTTTCCGTCTTACAACAAAAGGGCCCGGAACCAGTCTTGGGGTAGCTAAATTTAAAGGGGGGTAAGTTCCAAAATTTTCAAGACAGACTAGCTCAGATTAAAATTTAAAGATTTAAATTTGTCTTGGAAGGGGGGCACTTTGACCCCGACGATGTAACAAAACTATACAGATATTTTGGGCAGAATATGTAGGGTTTCAAACAAAGGCAGCAAGATGTTTTCTATTTCCCTTTAAAGGGTTTGGTTTTGGGGCTGGCCACATGGGGGCTAACGTGGCCTTGTTCTGTGTGGGTGCTCCTTTGGGAAAGCTGATGTTAGGGATCCCCCCCCCCCTGAAAAACAACGCTGAGAAAAATGGGCTTCTGTTTATAAAAGTAATAGAGCAGCCCCCATTGTAGCCCCCCTACACTCCACCTAAAACCCCTGGGATGGTCAAAAAACCCGGAATGAAAAAATTTTTTTTTATTCAAACACAATATGGGCCATACGGGCAGGGCTTGGGACAGAACGAGCCCCGAGGGCCCCCCATCCAGGGAAACCCTATGCACCTAAGCACGCCTTTTATCCGGCATGCCTATCCCCAATTTGGGTTTCTAAGGCCCCGCTTTTTTGTTTATTTCCTTACCTGCAGCCCCAGAAACCCTTTAGATGGAGCGGACCCTTTGGAAATTTCATATTTTAAAAAAAAGAAAAACCCCCTGGGGCCTTTATGAACGGTTCTCCCATAAAACTTATGAAATATTTGGGGCCGCTTTTTCTGCCAAGGGCCGTGAAATGGGGGGCCTTTAAACCCATGTGTTTTCAGGTGCTAATGAATTTTCATAAGGATTCTTTCCCTGTGTTTACCTCCCCACGGGATGGTTCCTTCGTCCTAGTTGTGGGGGTTTAATGTCTCTTTCAAAAAATTTACATCTTTTCCCCTTTGGGAAAGGGAAATTTTCAATGCGTTTTTACCCGGGGGCTAATTAAAATTTTGAATTTCCCGGGAGAAGCTGCCCCGTGAATTCTGCAATTGGGTGAATTAAGTTAGGAAGTTGGAGGGGGGGGAAAACTTTTTCAATTTTGATTTAAATTTTTTCCCCACAAAGGGCCCTCCCTTTTGTTCCCCAAAACTTTGAAACCACCTCTTGTGTTTTGTTGTTGGTTTTTTCTTCTGCTGTAGAGAATTTAACCTGATTTAGGAAAGTTTATTTTCACCCTGTCAGTGTATCTGAGTAATTTTCAGTCTCCAATACTGTTCTTTTAATTCTTCTGGTTGATCCATTAATTTGGAAAAAGGAGGTTTTCTCAAATTTATACAAAAAAAAAAAATAATTTTCCCCAGTGGTAATTTTGAAAAAGTGTTGTTTTTTAATCCCCACCCCCTTGCAACATATTTTCCCATTTTTTCACCACCAAAAAATCTTGACGCCATATTCTTGATATAAATGAACTGTAAATACCAAAGCTAGGGCATTATTGCCGGGGCACGAAAACATTGTAATGCGCCCCAAAAGGGGCCCCATTAAATATAGTATCGATGATATGTGTGGGACCCCCTAAAACCAATGGCCAAATTTAGTTGTATTACATAAACTACCAATGATACATTATGTGCCTCAATAGGCGCATTACATACACTAGCACTGATACGCTATGCGCCGAAATTTTTACAATTTCACCCCTTTTTTTTCCGCAATTGGGGCCTTTTTAGGACATTTAAATTTTTTATGCAAGATTACTCAGACAACCAGATTTTTGAAAGCAACATAATTTAAGGGGCACATTACACTTTTTTAAATGCAAACCCAAAATCTTTCCACCCGGGGATACCAAAAAATTGGGGCCCTGTCGCCCCCAAAAACTTATTAACAGTGTTCTAAATTTAAACTTGGGTTTTGTATGGAAAAGTCTGTGATGTTCTTACTTCATAAAAAGTACACAATTCTGACTCAGAATTTGGGCCTTGATGGGACAACATCATTTGTGAGCATCTATAAGGGTAAATAAAATGTATCTACCATAGTATAGCTGGCGTAACCAGTTTGGTCTCTAGTTGGGTTAGCCACTGTAGTGAAGTGATCTATATACTAAAGTTTACTTTATTCAAAGGGGGTTTAAATTCTTGCCCCAGGAAATCCACAGCAAGTAAAGTCAAAGACTATCTTATGGTGATCATTTGTTGTGGTGAAATCTATTCTTGTCTTTTATGAATGGCACATCTGGCACAAACTTGAAAAAACTTTTAAAGCACAGAGTTTTAAAATTTTGGTCCATTAAAAATTTTCCCGTTTTTTTCTGTTCGTTTTACAATAAAATTTTCCCCAGGGTTTTTAAAGTATTATTTTACAAAACCCCTTGTTGCTTGCCCGCTGGTAATGCTAACTGCCAGACATCCTTTTTGTATCCATATTCTTCAATAAAACATTCCATCTTCTACTTAATACCGTTGTGCGACCACCAAACTAGTGGTCTTATTTATTATTTGTTGGGAAAAAAATTTAAATGTTGTATAACACGTGTAATGTTGAGTAATGATTTATGACCCGTGCACTTTTTATTGTGTAGGTTTAAGGGACCAAATTTCTGTTTTAGGCCCACAGCTGGTTGAAGGGAGAGAATCACATGAGGATCCTGAGAAGGAGAATGGAGGTGTTTCAGTATTTATAAGGAAACCCGATTTTTTTTGCTTTGCTATTTAATGTTGTTGAATTTTTAAAAAAGGAACCTGTTGTTTAGCATTCCAACAAAAAGGGGTCATCCATGTACCTACGGTGAAGTATAGCAAGCAAGGGAAGAACATCAGCCAGAGATACTCACAGAAGGACAGTGAGAGAGATAAAGAACAAAAGGTACAGAGCAGTAAGAAGAAGAGAGAGGGTATAAACCACCCCTGGGCAAGAAGAGGAAAAAATGGGGAATAGTGGAGGTGCCTTTAGACTGGGACAGCTTTGGGATTGTCGCTTGGGGACCTGGGTGTGGGCCCGCCAGTGGGGAATGGGGGGGTGTGAAGGCCCAGTTACAGTTTGGCATTGGGAAAACCTTTCCCCTGGAATAAAATGTCAAGGGGAAGGGTTTGGGTAAAAGGAAAGGGGAAGATACAGGCCCTTCTCCTGTACAAATGTATATATGAGAGTCCCAGGGTGGAAAAAAGGGCCCGGGAAAAAAGGTGTAAAAATCCCGAATGTGTACCTGTTTAAATTTTTAAAAGAAGGGAAAAGTGTAATTAGGTTTTTGTAAATGTGAGGGAAAAAACCTGCAAAAACCCCAAAAAAAAAACCCGAAGAGTCTCTGTGGTTACTTCCTCACTGGTACTCTATATATCCCAGCACCACCAGTGGTAGACCTGACAACAACTACGTCTGCACATCTGCCACCTAGATACACCTGACTTATCAGCATCTTACATTGGAGCTACACACAAGGTAGAAAGTTCAATACTCTCTAGTTCTGTATCTGTTTCTACTTCTTGATAATTATGCAGTTGTCTTGACCATGTGTTATTTTTTTTAGGTCTATAGTGCATAACATAATCGAAACAAGCCAATCTTGTTACCCAGTGTAAGTGGGTTGTTAGCTGTGAAGATGTTTATTCGAGCACAAGTTAAATATTCTGAAAATCATTCAGTAACAGCCCAGACCACAGTCTAATTGGACTGAGCTATAGTTGGCGGGATTATGATCTGTTGGCTGCAAGCTGTGACTTTCATAATTTATAACTCAATCTTGTCCATCTTGTGTTTGTGATAAAACAGCTCCTAAGCCTTGTAGACTAGTGTCAGTATATAATTGGAATAGAAGAATAATCTGCATGTGCCGAAATAAGGGCTTTGATTAGACGATTCCTTTGGCACTAACTAAATGGCTCAAATATTGAATTTATCTCCTAGTTGACACTTGGCAGATTGCAGTTTAATTCTTTCCTAGTTTTAGAACAGCATCCAGATGTTCAAAATTTTCCTTAAAACCACTTGAAAACACTTTGGTGTAATCCATATAACTTATGAAGGACTCAAAATTAAGGTCTCCTAGGCAGTGTTCTATGAGTCGATGAAATGTACTGGGTGCATTTGTCAGTCCAAAAGACATTCTGTTAAATTCAAAGTGGCCCAGGAGTGATAAAAGCAGTTTTCTCTATCATCTTCTTTCACTGCGACTTACCAATAGCCACTAGCAACGCTAACATACTAAAATATTGTACTTTGCACACCAACAAGTCCTATCCTCTCAATAGTGGATAGACATCTATATGTGTTTATGCATTCAATTTCCAGTCTTCTACACAGAAACAAATGGGTCACTTTAATTTTCTGGACCAGTATTATAAGTGCAGCCCAAGGACTGATTCTTTCCTGATTACATTGCCATACAATGATACAATTTTAGAGTGGGTGCTATTCCTTTTTATTGTAATTGTTGTCAGAGCCAATTTTTCTCTAATTTTCTTGGTGTCATGTATGTGGTAGTATCTATCATTATTCAAATGGATACCCACCCTTGACTCACTCTGCACGACAGGCAGCCCAGTTAACTTGTGAGGTATTAGCTGATATAGGTTCGACAAGTAACAAAGATTGTTGAAGTTTATTGTGGGGCCCTACTACTAGTGTTGATCGAATAAATGTTCGAGTTCAACATGGCGTTCGACACGCCATTTTAATAGTTTTCAGCACCTTCCTGCACTTTTGGTGGCCATCCAATCAGTGCAATGCACATAGAAGTGCCAAAAATGTCATCACTGAGGTGTAGGGCTTTCATTGGCTGCTAAAATCACATGACCATGTTATATATATTTCACTTTACTGCATTCACTGTATTGTAGTTAGGTAGTTAGTTAGGGGGTGTGCAGCAAGCTTAGGTATCAAGACTTAGATAGCATTTTCCACTCCATAGACAGTAGTAGTTAGGGAGTTTGGTATTGCTGGCTGCATCTTTCCCACACCCAGACATTTGCAGGCTCACATAACACCTAACTCTCATATACATGAATATATATTATACAGAGTGCTTGGATTTGCTAAATCATACTCAGTGGCCAAAAGTTTTTATTCATTTTATAACACACCTTCTCCAATTCTCTGCAAAGAAATATATTCTAAACAGTGGTTGGTTGGTGAAAATTATACTGAATGGAGAAAACTTCATTTTTTGCAGTTTTGGGGGTTCAGTAATTGTATAACACACCGTTTCCAAATCTTTTATACAAAGAAATATATTTTAAATAGTGGTTGGTTTATGAAAATTATTCTGAGTGGAGAAAAGTTCATTTTGGCAGTTGTGGGTGTGAAATACCTTCCAAATATATTGTGTGTAATTGCCTTACAGATATATATCCAGGAAATAGAGTTCTCTCTGCTGCTAAACTTTACTCAACACCAAAAATTGTAATTTTGCCAGATTTTAAGTCCACATAATGCTGAAATATACCAGTACGCTATTGTGATCCACATATATATACACTTCTCTCTTTTTTATTACATATATCTTGGGCCACGTGCAAAGCTATAATATTCAGCTTTTGAACATAGTGAGAACTAGAGGTGGTACACGAGCAAGGAGAGGCGTAGGAAGTGGAGAGAGAGGAATGAGACAAGTCACTCCTTCCAGTGCTCCGGACAACACACAAGCGAGTACATCGTTAGTCGCAGGACCCCCAGGCCTTCATTGCTTGCTCAGTTCCCTGTGCGTCTCACTACTGAACAGCGTCGCCAATCTGTTCTTCAGTGGTTATTAGACCCTGCATCCAGCAGTTCTACCTCCTCTTCCTCTCAGTCACGGCCACAAATGTCATCATCATAGTTACATAGTTACATAGTTTGTTAGGCCGAAAAAAGACATACGTCCATCCAGTTCAGACCAACCTGAAGAAAACATGGGCCGAATGTCACCTCTCCAAATAATCCATATTCTGAAGAGGTCTTTGATGACACAATGTGTTTGGGCTCAGAAGGCATTTTAAAAGATCAAGGGGCCAAAGAGGATGATTTTGTCTGCTCTGACGCCCAATCGCTGATGCCCTTAGAGGAAAAGAAGAAAGCTGGTCCGTCGGCAGAAATACCGAGCAGTCAGCAATGCCTCACAGTGCCTGTGGCTTCTAGCCCACAGCTTGAGGATGTAGACTGCGAGGAAGAGGAAGTCACCTGTCAGTTAACATGTGCCACTTCCAATACCGGTGTCTTCTTATGTCTGAAAAGGGCTTTTGGAACCCCTCAGGATGCAGAGCCCTGTAGCAGCTGGTACCTCTGCACCTTCAATAGCTACGCCCCTGCTTGCAAGCTGTCCTCATCTTTTCAGTTAGCCATTGAAAGGAATGAAGTATTTTATCCTCTCAAGTTTTTTCTGTCACTCTTAGAACCAAATTTTCTTCACTAAGTTGTTCCATGTATCCAGTTTACTATTATGGATGGAAATCACAACTTCTCCTCACGTGTATAGGTAAAAAAATTAACATGAACATCTTCTCCCATTGACTTTAGTGGGGTTCGAGTTTGAACACCAACACTGTTCAAAGTTCGACTTGAACTCGAACATTTTACTGTTCGCTCATCTCTACCGACTACTAGAGGAATAGTTATTTCTTGGCGGGAAATTATTCAAAGTTGTCTTCAGTATGGAATTCTAATTAATCCTGCGTTTCTTCTTTCTGTGTTAGATCATGTTTATGTTGACAAATCACTTGGAATTGTTGCAGGGACCATTGAGTAATTGTATCATGGCTTAGTTGCTGCCAGTAGATATTCCCCAGTTATTAAAATACATGAACATTAAGTTCCAGTAATGCCCAGTAATGCTGATACTTCAAGTCTGACCGTATCTTGTACCATTATCACTGCTGTATGGAGAAACAACCTGCCAAAAATCTCAATGTCCATTCATGAAATTTCAGTCACAGGAATTGATTATTGGAAATTATTAGTGACTGTAATGTTTAACCATGGATTTTAATCCCTGGTTTTTCCAAATGTTTGATCAAAACAGTGCTGACTTCTAAGCCAGTATCCAACAGACAATTGACTGGTTTTCCTTAAAGAAAATGTGTCATAAGAAAATGAATAATTCAACTTATGTTTGTTAGACATATCTCTTAAGAATATATATATATATATATATATATATATATATATATATATATAATATATTATATATATATATACAATATATATATATATATATATATATATATATATATATATATATATATAATGTGTAGTTATTTAAAAAAAAATCCTAAAATTGTACAGTTTACACTTTGGCCACTAGGTCTAACAATAGTCTGATCCTTAAAAGTTTTTCAGCAGTCTCCTCATTACCAGTATACACCTGTTTGTTCGATTATTCATTTTTTGCATTTGAGCCTGTTGTTGAAGATCTGGTGGCTCGGGGCCATGGCCATTGGATGTTGCTAGTTTGAAGGTGATCGCTGTGAGCCTCTAGACTGAGGGCTTTGACATTCCCTGGTGAGGTTGCCTACTTTTCCACATCACATCTAGAGTTTTCTCCCTATTTATTGTTCCATATTCCTTGGACGCCTCTTTCTTTTATTTGATGAAATTCACAATTAAGTCACCTCTTACTTCAGTTCCTGGCTAGAGTCTCTCATTCCCTGGACCATTTTGATATGTTCACGCAGCGTCTTTTGGGCCTTCCTCTAGCACTGAAATATGGCCCAAAATCAGCTTCAGATAATCTTCAATTTTTCTGTCTTCGAATAAAAAGTAAAATATGTCTTGTTGTTCACACAAAGCGTATTTCACAAGATCTTCATAATTCAATCGCTTGTTCTACTACAACAGTGAAAGAAGCCTAGCTTTCTATGTATAAATCCTTTCATAGTCTTTTTGAAGGTACGCTTTTGAAGTCCACAAATAAATTGATCTTTTGGTATTTTGTCTGGTTCTGGTAGAGCCTCATAGCCATCACCATCCTTATGAGACTCCTTCACAGTGATTGTGAGGATAAAAAATTTTTTTTAAATCTGCAGATGATGTGGAGTCTCCATAATATGTCTTTTAGTCTCTCCAGTAGGTCATCTAAGTTGTTTCTGTGTTTAGTTGGTCAAATAGGGACAGCTTCTCACTTTCTTCTAACAAGTTTAGAGCCAGGTCTGCTTGATGAGTATTTGGTACTTGATACGGTCTTGCAGCTGCCCATAGCCTTTTTATTCAATAAAGAAGTGGCACATTGTCGACTTCCTATTTAGGTAAACTCATTATAGCAGCTTCCATGGAAACTAAAACTGGAGGTGGTGTGGGCTCACTGTAGGTTAAAGGGTATCTGTCAAGTGAATTTTGCTGACCTATCTGAGAGCAGGATAGCAGGATATGATAGAGGGAGAGAAGCTGAGCTCTATGATGTATAGGGTTATATGATTGAGGGAGAGGAGCTGAGCTCTGTGATATATAGGGTTATATGCTAGAGGGAGAGGAGCTGAGCTCTGTACTATATAGGGGGATATTATAGAGGAGAGAAGCTGAGCTCTGTGGTATATAGTGTTATATGATAGAGGAAAGAAGCTGAGCTCTGTGATATGTAGGGGTATATGATAGAGGAGGGAAGCTGAGCTCTGTGATATATAGAATTATATGATAGACGCAGAGAAGCTGAGCTCTGTTTTATATAGGGTTATATGTTAGAGGAGAGAAGCTGAGCTCCGTGATATGTAGGGTTATATGATAGAGGGAGAGAAGTTGAGCTCTGTGATATATAGGGTTATATGGGTGGTAAACTGGATTTGCACTGTTTCTTAGTCTGGTCAGGATTTACTCCTGGATTATTGCTTTTTACTTAGAAATTCTGCTCCAAATCATATGACCCTACATATCACAGATCTCAGCTTCCCTCCCTCTATTACATCCTGCTCTCAAATAGGACAGTATAAACCATCTGACAGGTTCCCTCTAAATGTCTTTTCTCTGTGTTCAACCTACGAGACTATAGTAGTTGTAAATGGGATGAATAATGATTGATGAACGCCAAATTAGTCATTGGTCCTAAATTTATCCAAAGTGTCTAGTAGTAAAACTATCTTTGTTGCCCATAGAAACCAATCAGAGTGCATCTTTAATTTTTTAAACTGCTCTGGAAAAATTAAAGCTGAGCTCTGATTGGTTGCCCTGAGCAACAAAGACAGTTTTACTGTTAGGCAATTTTCACACAGCTTAAAATGGGACATATTTCAGTCCGTAATTACGAGCCGGAGTGCGTGAATTACGGCTGGAATATGTCCAAGTCATTACGGTAATCCACAGTTCTCATAGAGAACTATGGATTACGTCTCCTCTCCCTGCTCGGCGAATCTACCGAGCGGGGAGATAATTGACATGTGAATTACCAGCGGCGTATAGGTGCCGCTGGTAATGCAAGTCTATGGGCCGGCGAGGTGCTGGCCCCCCGCTCTCGCCCAGCCCCCGGCCACACGGTGTAATTGCGGGGCGTAATAACGCCCTGCATTTAAGCCGTGTGAACCTAGTCTTAGTTCTAATAAATGAGGCCCATTCTTCTTTAATTCTCACAGCATTACTTATATTTCTTAGTGTAGCACAATAA
This sequence comes from Phyllomedusa bahiana, assembly GCA_025379985.1. Classification (NCBI taxonomy): domain Eukaryota; kingdom Metazoa; phylum Chordata; class Amphibia; order Anura; family Hylidae; genus Phyllomedusa; species Phyllomedusa bahiana. The sequence continues at coordinate 23,745 of JAODAL010007652.1, forward strand.
CTATAATATAACTATCAGGGTACGTTCACACAGCTGATTTTGATGCTGTTTTTGGAGAGCTTCTGCTCCTAAAACAGCATCAAAAAACTTCCAAAACGCCCTTAGTTCATTTTAATTGATTCCTATGTAAAACAACGTTGTAGTTCACATATGACAAGGTTTTTATGTGCATTTTAGGCGCTTCTTCCGAAGCTGTTTTGGACACTGAAAAAAAAGTATCATGACAATTCTTGAAGCGTTTTCAATGCTAAAAATCCCTAATCAATGGAGAGCTCAAAACATCGGCGCTTTTTAGATGCGTTTTCAGTGCATTTTTGGCTCGGCTTTGGCCGTGTTTTTTGCCCTGGCTATGCAAAAGCATTACTAAGTGTAAAAATAGTTATCCTTTAATGGGATAAAAAGTTTTAAATATAAAGAAGTGTTAAAAAAAAAGTAATAAAATTAAAATAAATATTTAATGAAAAAATTGGACATACATTACACTTAAAAAAAAAACAATCCTATACAAATTAGGTATCCACACAACCAAAATAACCTGTAGAATTAATCTAACTGGTTATTTAGCGTGAAATGTGAGAAGTGTTAAAAAGAATTTTAAAAACAGATGCTTTTTTATGCTTAGGCCATGTTCATACGGCTTAAAATGGCTTAAAATGGGCCGTATTTCGGTCCGTAATTACGCGCTGAAGTGCGCAAATTACGGGCTGAAAATGGCCCATTCATTACGGTAATCCCCAGTTCTCATAGAGAACTATGGATTACGTCTCCTCTCCCTGCTCGGCGAATCCGCCGGGCGGGGAGATAATTGACATGTGAATTACCAGCGACGTATACGCGCCACTGGTAATGCAAGTCAATGGGCCGGCGAAGTGCCGGCCCCCCGTTCACTCCCCGGCTCCCGCCCCGCCCCCGTCCACACGGCGTAATTGCGGGGCGTAATTACGTCCCGCAGTTAAGCCGTGTGAACATAGCCTTACACTGAATTTTTTTATTTTTTTTTTTAAATGACACACTAATTTATTTGTAAACTCTAACCACGACATCAAAAAATACTACTTTTCCTGTATAAAACAAGTCCCCGTACAACTACGTCGCTCAAAAAATGAAAAACTTTATGACTTTTGAAATATAGGAAAGCAAAAACTGAAAAATTTAGTTGGTCATTAAAGGGTTCTTCTCACTACAAAGATTAGCTTTCAACATGTAGGGAAGACTTTTTCTAGATACATTTGTCTTTTGATTTTACCTGTCATGAAATAAGAGGGATTTTACCTGATCTGAGTGCACACAGTTTTCTCTGGTTATGTCCAAATCTCTGCTATCTGATTAGGCTGGGAGCAGGGAGTGACATCATCATGGATGGAGCACACTCTTGGAGCAGACTCATTATCTCTAATAAGATTAGCTTTTGCTTACAGATAAGCAATTGCTTTTACTCAGCAGAGCTCTGTAGCTTTTGTTTATTAAACATTAATAAACTCTCCTGCTCTTACTCCTTTGTAATTTCTCAGCTGGTTATAGGAGAGCTAAATATGCTAATTATTTAATCACTGCTAAAGACCCACCCACAGCCTGACAAAGGCAGAGTAAGTGTAAAACTGCTTGTGACTCAATGAAAGAGCATGGTGAAAAAAACTCTTTAAGGTCTTTTCAGGCATGGTGCTTATGGGACTAAACACCAAAACAGATGAACATGCAACAAAGCAATACCCACAAGTGTAAGAGATAAATATCCATTATTTCTTTGTGTCTGTGACGTCAAACTGTCAGGCTCTGCCTGGGGGTGGAGTCTGTCTGGATAATTGACAGTTAGCATAATACACTGTAGCAAAGACATGCTGCAATATATTATACCTGAGTTATACCAGCGATCTAATGATGTAATGAACATTTTGATGTTCGTTATTTACTAATTTGTTGGGTATGACTATCTGTGTTACACACAAATTTTTAAACATTGAAAATGGCAAATTTTTCCATATTTTCTTAATTGTTTCATATTTTTCACAAATAAGGATTGTTTAGACAAAAATTAATTGCTAACTTATAGTAAAATGTGTCACGAGAAAACAATCTCAATTTCACATGAATAGGTAAAACCATTAAAAAGTTACTCCCTTATAAAATGACGCGTCAGATTTGAAAAAAAAAGGCTTTTTTCTTAAATCCAGAACAGGCTTAGACCTTAAATGGTTAAAATTGTACGGAAAGATAGAAATGTAAACACTGCAATCAGAAAAATTAATGGGCACAATGTAATCAAGGAAGTAATTAACACAATTAAATTGAGGAAGCGTTATTATAAATGCAAAAGAAAGTACTTATTAACAGCATGAGTCAATTTTTCCTGACAGAACTCAGTGGTAACACCTATGTTTTGCCTAGAAGAATCTGTTCTATGTTTTGGAATGTCTGTTTGTTTTTTAATAAAAGTATAATAAACAGGGTTTCAGTTAAAGGGGTTTTTCCATTTCCAATATTTATGCTATATTAATGGATTATGCCATAAATGTCTGATAGATTTCAGTTCCTGAAATTCCTGGTTCAGAATGGAGCAGTGGCCACACTTGGGCAGTTGCTCTCCATTCACTTCAATGGGAGGTCTGAGTACAGATCAAAAATGTACACGAAGAACCTCAACATTTTCACATATTACAAAATAGCAGAAATGCTTTTCCCCAAAAAAAAAACGTTGGCTATTTTTTTAGTGCTTGTAGAGTGTTGCTGATATTGTGTTTTCATTACTTTCTGCTGCCACACCAGCGTGCACCTATATACTCCTTTTTCTAGATGGATGTGCTGACCAAATTTTGTTTGTAGACTGTTTGTATGGGGGAGTGGCTAGCCCCATCTTGGTTTTTGCACTACACCCTTCCGTACAGTCTTTTTAATCAGAGTAGGTTATAGCTGGAATCTTCTTTCCCTGAAATGTGGAGGTCTGAACAGACACCAAGAGAGGTAACATTATAGAGTAGGTTCCCATCTGTATTGGAGTCGCCTTGCCATGGCAGATGGGCTTTTACAATTTTGATAAAAAAAATGTACACTAAGAACCTCCAAATTTTCACATATTCCAATGTAGCAGTTTTCCCAAAAATTTCTATGTTCCCTTAAACTTTTTAGTGCATATCGAGTGCTGCTGATATTATATTGTGTTTCAGTACACTTGAGGGCAACCGCTGTCACCATAAAAATGCAGTTTTCTGGTAAAAAATTTAGCATTTATACCTTACAAATTGAACTTCCTGCTTATGTTGGGCATTAGAGTGATTAACAGCCATCCCTGTATGAACAAGTGTCAGACATACCTAAGTCAAAATGGACAAATTGCGCCCAATTTGCCATTTTCCCTCCATGGCGTCATGTGACTTGTTCATGCTACAAGGTATGAGGTATGAAGGGGGAGCACTTGTATTAAATTTGGTGTTATCACTCTTACACTCTCTCATTCTGGTCACTGAAAGTACAACAGGGCACCTTATGGTAAAGAACTCTCTTGGAATCTGAATAAAAGAATTGTTGCTCTACATAAAGATGGCCTAGGCTATAAGGAGATTGCCAGCACCCTAAAACTGAGCTACAGTACAGTGGCCAAAACCATACAGTGGTTTAACAAGGCAAGTTTCACCTCAGAACAGGCCTTGCTATTGTCGACCAAAGATGCTGAGTTCACATTCTCAGCATCATATCCAGAGATGATGGCTGTCAGCATTGCTGCAGGGGCTAAAGGGGTGGAGGGACAGCATGTCAGTGCTCAGACCATAAATTGCATAAAATTAGTCTGCTTGGCTGTCGTCCCAAAAGGAAGCCCCTTCTAAAGATGATGCACAAGGAAACCGGCAAAAAGTTTGTTGAAGACAAGCAGATTAAGGACATGGATTAAAGGAATCATGTCCACTGGTCTGATGAGACCAAGACAAACTTATTTGATTCAGAGGGTGTCAAGCATGTTTGGCAGCAACCAGGTGAAGAGGACAAAAACAAACGTGTCTTGACTACAATCAAGGATTGTCTTTGGAGTGTCAGGGTTTAGGGTTGCATGAGTGCTGTCGGCTGTGGGGAGCTACAGTTCAATGAGGGAACCATAAATGCCAAAATGTACTGTGATATACTGAAGCAAAGCATGATCTCGTCCCTTTAGAAACTAAGCTGCAGAGAAGTATTAAAGCATGATAATGACCCCAAACACCCCTCCAAGATGACCACTGCCTTGCTAAAAGAAAATGAGGGTAAAGGTGCTGGATTGGCCAAGCATGTCTCCAAACCAAACCCTATTGAGCATTTGTGAGGCATCCACAAATAGAAGGCAGAGGAGCGCAAAGTCTGTAACATCCATCAGCTCCATGATGTTTTCATAGATGTGGAAGAGGATTCCAGTGGCTGCAACCTGTGAAGCTCTAGTTAACTCCATGCCCAAGAGAGTTAAGACAGTGGTGGAAAATAATGGTGACCACACAAAATATTGACACTTTGGCGCAATTTGTCAATTTTCACTCACTTTTGTTGCTAGAGACTTAGGGCGGCATGCATTAATTTTGGTATTTAAACGGCAAAATTCATGCACATAATACTAGTATAGAATGCGCTTGATTTATGAACCCGCTCTACTGCGGGTTATAAATCAGGCGCATTCTAACGCTAATACGACATTTCTGGCTCAGATAAACCACTTTGAAAGTAGTTTACCTGTTCCAGCACTAATGTGCCTAGAATTGCCGTACTGAAGCTATAAATCTATAGCTTTGTACGCTTTTAGTGCACCCCGCCTCACACACGCCCCCCTGAAATCTAGCGCATTACAAAGTGTATCAGGTGCACTGATATGGGAGGCATTACACTAATGTGAACGGGGCTGCACCTGATATCGGGCTGAAAATTCGCCAGACTTCTGGCACAGCCCCGTTCATACATGCCTCCCTTAGACTTTAAAGCTTTGTTGAGTTATTTTGAGGGCACCAAATTTACATTGTTATACAAGCTGTACATTGACTACTTTTCATTATATCAAAGTATCATAAGTTCAGTGTTATCCCATTAAAATATATAATACAATATTTACAAGTGGTACCTTGGTATGTCATTAATCCGTTCCAGATCCCTGAATTTATACTAAACTGGATTTATGCCAAATGAACTTTTTCCATAGGGAATAAAGGGAAAATAATCCATTCTTGTAATAATAACAATAGGATTATTGTATATCATCCACAATACTAAGTACATATATTTATAGATGTCTCCTTTTGGTTTTTAGCCTTCCCATTGACTTCAATAGTACATTTTCCACCGGTTTCCTAGTGAAATCCAGCGGATTATAGAAAATGTTGCAATTTTTGTTAACAAACTGAAGTTTTGAAATCTGACTGCAGAAAATCCGAGCTGTATAGACTACAACTATTTTTTCTTTTGAGGTCTATGGGGATGGTTTTCCCGTCGGATTTTGACAGTTTTCAAATCTGAAATCCATGTCAAAATTCAACTTTGAAAACATGCCGCGCAGACATATCCATAAATTTCTAATCACTGAGGCTCCTAATCCCAGGGTCCCAACGATACTCAGAATGAAGAGGCCACAACTTGTTTTCTTAGGAAAATTTTTATCCACTTTGCAGGGAACTTCAAAACAAGCATTTAAATAACTTGTTTATCACTTTGGGCAATATAAGCACAACTCCAGGAGCACCCTGGTGCAGATAACGATTGTGAAGGGGCTGCATCACTAAGCCAGAGCTATGGCCTCAGCTTTCTGTGATTTAAAGAATCCTTTAAAGTATATCCCCATTGACTTTTTTGTGACATATTGTACTTTATGTTAGTGAAAAATGTGGTCAATGCATTATCTGGGACATGTATGAAAGCTGTCTAGGTCTAAGGCCTCGTTCACACGGCTTATTTCGCCGCGTATTTGCCGACGGATTGACGATCGTCAATCCGTCGGCAAATCAGTCAGAAACAAGTCACAGCCTATTTTCTATTGATTTCAATAGAAAATACGGTTCGTCGTTCACACGACGCGTATTTCCGTGCCGGATTGCCGCCACGGATTGACGACGGCAATCCGGACGGAAAAACAATGTGCAGGTCAATTATTTACGGACGGATTCACCACCTTCAATGATTTTAGATGGTGAATCTGTCGGGAAATCAGTTACAAATACGTGCCACACTTAGTGGCACTTATTTGCAACTGATTTTCAACTGATTTCAGAACGTATTTACGATCGGCAATCCGATGTAAATACGTTCTGAAATAAGCCGTGTGAGCATAGCCTAAGACTTTCTTTGTTGCCCATAGCAACCAATCAGAACTCCTCTTTCTTTTTGTTCAGAGCACTATGTGAAATGAAAGGGGAGCTCTGATTGGTTGCTATGGGCAACAAGGAAAGTCTTAGACCAAGATAGTTTTCATATATGTGACCCAATGTGTTTATTTGTGGAAAACACTAAGATTTAGAGAACAACTGGAAAAAATGTGCTTACTTTAAGACAGACAATCATTGTACTCAAAATAGGTAATAGCATTTACCATAAGTGTACTTTATGTTGAAATCATTTGCTAAACATTTATTTAATATTTTAGGAAGCCTCATAAGTTGAGCAGCATTTTTTAAAATTTTCAATAAAATATCCCACACAACTATTTTTAAGGTCTAATGCAGTTCTGAGTTGGCTTTGAGGGGCCTGTATGTTAGAATACCCTTTAAAAACTTATTTTTAAAAATTCAACCCTCAATGAATTCAAATCACATTTAGGTAGTTTGTAAACCCCTCTAGGTGATTCACAGCAATTAAAGTGTAGATGAAATTTAAAAATGTCATGTTTTTGGCAGGTTTGAATTTTAATTTTTTTTTCAGGAACACAGTGGATGTTAACAAAGAACGGCAGCTCAATATTTATTTGCTTGATGTTGTAGCTTTTAGAAATTTTCCATATGTGGGCTTACCATGCTACTTAATTAAAACAAAGGCCTTTTGGGGCTTTCTTTATTAGGATGTTTTTAGGCATCATTTCAGGTTTGCTGAGGCACTGAGGTGCAAAAACATAGCAAACACCCCCATGCTACCCCATACCTCTCCCCACCCCCTTACATCTCTGCCTTAATCTCCAAATACCTTTTACTCATACAATCTCGGCTCCTCACAGAACCTTTTCTCTCTACATCAGCTCCTCACAACACAACCATCTTCAAGACTTCCCCCGTGCTTCCCCCATACTCTGGAACTCACTGCCCCAACACATCAGACCCTCCTCCACTTTAACCAGCTTTAAAAGAAACCTGAAAACACATTTCTTCAGGATTGCCTATAACCTACAATAACCCCGCTGCCACCACACCTCCCACAAACACATATGCCCCCACCTTCTGTCTTTTTCCTCCTTCTTTGCAGATTGCAAGCCTTCGTGGGTCCTCTTTCTCTCTGTACCATAAGTTAGGCATTTAGTGTTGCCATCGTAGTTTGTTTAGATCAATCTTATGTATGTAACCCCCTGGTTACAGCCAAGATCACCGGAACAAGAGTGTCCAGTAGGTAAGTATGATTCTTTTTTTCTATATTTCAGCATGCCCCGAAAGACGAGGGAGCAATTTGAACTCTTGGTATACCCCTTTATTGTAAATACATTTTGCAGTGATTTGCCCTTTCAGAACAAACTTGAATATCTACTAAGAACAGAGTTACAGATTTCAGTACTAAATAATCAAGCTTTCTTGTCCTTCCATATACTAAAATTCTTTTTTTAGCATGACATCAAGACTTAATTGCATTAGTTGATCCGACAAACGTTATCCAACTAATCTTATGTTATTAGCTTTTCCGCTGAATCTAATCATGACATGTCCTGGAACAAAATAACTTACATAAACCTTAGTCCAGATCTTATCACAGAACTAAGCCTTTGCCACTTGACTTGTTACATAAACATAGCAATAGTTTTAGACCAAGTTTATATAATTAGTCTTATTTAGATTATATAGGGTTATCATTAACATACCCTACACCTACATATTAGGCAACACAGGAACTCCCTGATATACCGCTCTCTCACTGCCTTTATAAGTGGACACTTACTGATGATAACAAAGTAGGACACTCTCTGAATAATACAAGGAAGCCAAAGGAAATTTAAATTACCTGCAATATACCTGTCTTGTTGTCAGATCACACCCATTCATTATGGGGAATGTAAATTAATCCAATAATAAAAGTATATAAGAGAATGCATATGCAGCTCATTATTGCATCATAGTAGGCTCCTCAACTATTAACCGTTACTGTAAGTTTTAATATCCAATGCATTTATTTAAGAACAAAATAATGAATGCTATTTCGCAACTTGAACCAGGAATGGCTTAATTATAAAGTAATCACTGAACCCTACAAAAATAATACTAAGCTCCTATATTAAGGGACTGAGTCTTGTGCTATCTTAGGGTAAATTTAGCATGATATTTCTTCATATTGGTTAGACAAATTATCCAGATCTCGTTGTGTACAGGATGTATTTATATGTATGTTCTTTACTGTGATCATCGAAAGTACTTTATCCAAGAGGACCTGAGGCATCACCTGATTTTTCTGTTTTAGTAAATACCTTCTGTATATTTATTACTGAACCTGTTATTTGGGCGTTAACATTCCAGTTGTCAAAGGACTGTGTCCCTGCACGCAGAGCTGACTATTTCAGCTCTGATTGGACAATGTTAGGAACACTCCCCTAATTATTCACACCCAGCTGACAAATTCCCTAATACATTTCTAGAAGGAACAGTCACTAGTAGATGATAAATGCCAACAACCCCTGCAGGTTGTGTAAGATGCTCTGTGGTCAATTATATAATCAGTCACAGTGGATAATCAATAGTATTTTGTTACATTTTCCACGTAAGTGTATTCATCCATACAAAATTCAATAATATGATTTTTGTCACCAGGAATGTTTCTACCAGGGTGGTAGCCAAAGCACCGCCATAAAGCCCAGTAACTAAATTGTTGTGAAAGTAGTCCATATAATAAGGGTAGCAAACTCTTGCTGGAACCTGGCAAAAAGCTACAAAAGGGACGGCAACACTTAAAAGGAATCTGTCGCCAATTTTTTTTTCCTTATTAAATCAAGCCCCTGATCCGTTTCTTTTCCTCTCAGTCATTTTTATTTCCTGATTGTAGATTTCTCTATTCGGCCGTCTATATATGATTGTGGGGAAGACATTCTTGCCTGCACTGCTTTAACAGCAGTCAGAGAGATCCTTAACAGCAGCTTCATGCACATAGGATTCTTAAGACAGATTCTGTCCCATAGACTTGGATAGGAGCGTTTTCACTGTGAAGAGAGGGGAGAGGGGGAGCTGTGACATCTCCTCTTGTGACTGGTGGATTCTGTGTTATCTGTACACAATGGTGACTCCTTTCAGCTTGACCCTGATTTTACTGATAATGAACACACTGCTGAAAAGCTCTCTAAACAGAACAGGAAATGTCAGATGATTATTAAGCTTAGTGGCCAAAGTGAAAACTGCAAGACTTAAGAATTATTAAAAAAATACTGAAAGTAATATGGAAAATTTAAAAAAAATGAACCAAAAATTCCTAAAAAATGTGTTTAACATAAAAATGTGAGTTAAACAACAAGTCATTTTTTTGATTACACATTCCCTTTAAAGACTGAATGTGTAGAACAAGTGAGGATCGACATGATATGTAAAGCATTGAGAGCCTAATTAGGAAGTGACAATAGCAAGATCATTAAGGCTATGTTCACACGGCTGATTTGGGGACGGATTTCAGTCCGTATTGCGCTGTACTGCGCGCAAATACGGCTGAAATCCGTCCCTGTCATTACTGTAATCTACAGTTCTCATAGAGAACTATGGATTCCGTCTCCTCTCCCTGCTCACGAAATACGGCGAGCGGGGAGAAAGTGACATGCACATTATCCCGGCGGGATACGCACCGTGGATAATGAAAGTCTATGGGGACGGCGAGCTGCCGGCCCCCCCGCCCATGTACGCACGCCGTAATTGCCGGCGAAATCCGTCCCGCAATTACAGCATGAATCCGCCGTGTGAACATGGCCTAAAGGTGACTTTTTAAAACGATTTAATAAATGCCAATTCAACCATTACTACCTACAATAATACCTGGTTTCCTGAAACCCCTAGCTTCAGGGAGCACAACCAATCATTTTTGCAATAAGGCACCACGATTATGTTTTACCCCTCTGCCTACTTTGCAGATATCAAGAATAAAACAAACAAAATCTATATCAGCAATGGTTATAAACATACTTCAAGTTAAACTGTCAGATGTTTTATGCTGGCCTGCCTGAGAGCAGTATATAGAGGAATAGTAAGATACAATTTTTTATATGATATGGAGCTGGATTTGGAGCTGGAGTAAATCCTAACAGTACTCCTAGGAGAGACAGTGAGATGCCTGCCTTCCCAGCCGGCACAGTGGTTGACAGCTTCCCTGTGTCAGTTTGTGCACAGAGGAGGCTTTCAATGAGATTTTTTGTAGCCATGATAAGCAGGACTCTCACTGTTTCTCATAAAAGTCCTGTCAGAATTTATTCAACTTGTTACTCAGAAACCATGCTCCAAAATCATCTAAAACTATCATATCCTGGCCTCAGATAGTTTAGTATCACCCAAGTTTATTTTAATCTTCATGTCATTACCAAATATTTATGTACAGCAGTGCTCTTTCCTTATACATGTCTTTTTACAAATAAACAATTACTTAGCACCTAACAAGAAGTTATGTCAGATGGTTCAGATTGACATTAGAAGACGGAATCAGTCTCTTAGATGGTTCATGAGGTTTAAATGCTGACCTCTAGCTCCTAATAATTCACTCTAAGAGTAATTATGCAATGTATCCGGTTAAAGAAGATTATTGAAATAAGGTTAGTAATCACATCATGCTATTCTGAGAAGTGATCTAATCCATCACTAGTTTACCTATTTCCAATGTGCTATCTTTACACATACAGGATGTGATGCTTTGCTACAAAAGTTCAAACTAGTCCATTTCCTTTAGTCCATTTAGTCATTTAGTCCATTTAGCCATTTCACATGGCGTGTTCGGTCCGTGTGAACATACGCTTTGAGATGCGTGTTTGGGTCCGTCTAGACGGACCCAAACACGCATCTAACGATGAGCAGTGTGTTTTACACTGCTCGCAATGTAAAACACATATCGCTGATGCGTGTTTACATTGCATCTTTTCGGTCCGTCTTTCGGACCCGTTCCAAGAATTAACATGGCAATTCTTGGTCCAAAAGACGCAGCAGGAGCCATATAATAAAGTGTAGGGTGCGATCCTGCTGCATCCAACAGGGATCCAAACATGCAGCTGTGTGTTGGATACGTGTTGGATCTGATCAACGCTAAATTTTTGGATGCGATTTTCGGATCCAGGACGGATCCCAAATCGTATCCATTTGGGATATGATTTGGGGGTGAGGAGAGGTGAATATGGGAGTGAGGAACCCGACGTGCGGGTTGTGGCACCATCCATGCCTGGAGCAGCAGCAGCAAGAGAAGAAACACAGGTGTGCCCGTGATGTGCCATACGGGCAACGGGGGCACCCGTAACAGTACCCCTTCCTTTAGGTCTCCCCTTTTTTTTTGCAATCTACAACAAGAAAGAACCGAAAAATAATCTACTTCCGATTAACTTGATAGAAATCAAATAAACTGAAACAATCAGAAGAAACAAATATCCATAAAACAGTAATTTTTATTTAAACAAATATAAAAATAATACAACAATATCTTAAAAATACAGGAAATGGGGAAGAAACTGTATCAAAAGGGCAATATACTCAATAAAAATAGTAATAGAAATCCATATTAGCATGATCCAAATATACATAATATATAGAAAAAATCCATCAAAAAGTGTAATAATGTATACAGATATAAAATATTCTGCATATATTAAGTAAACATATAGGGAACATGTATAAAGTGCACGTGCAATAAGTGGTAAATCCCTAATAGTCAATCATTAAAATTTCATAGTGAAGTATATATAGATCAAAAAAGACATAATAAATAGAAACAAAACAATAATGATAATTCAGCAATATTACCCAAAATGATAACAGTCACGCAAGCTCCCTACACGCGTTTCGCACCAGTGGCTTCTTCAGGCCCGGTGGAATGTTAACAGAAGATCCCAATTAAGAATATTTTCATCCAGTTCCCAGGACCTCTCTTCTGGACCGAACCCCTTCCAACTCACAAGATGGTATCGCTTCCCCTTAATAGTCTTTTGGCCAGAATCACTTTAACTTCAAAGATACCGGTGCAATCAGCTTAAGGGGAAGGAGATGCAACCTTTTGGGAGAAGCGATTGAGGACCAATGGTTTGAGAGACATGGACGGAGTTTGTAAGCCATTGGGTTAATCTGTTGCAGCACCTCAAAAGGACCCAGGAAACGTAAACCAAGCTTATAACTGGGGATCTTTAGCCATACATACTTCGCAGATAACTACACCTTATCTCCAGGCGCAAAGATGGGAGAAGGTCTTCTTTTATCCACTTTTCTCTTCATGCATGAAACTGCTAGTTGTAGAATGCATCGTGTTTCATGCCTGACAGTCATAAAGTCCCAGACTTGAGCATCCGCAGCAGGAATTTCAGAAGATATTTGTTGTGAGATAGGAGGACGAGGATGCTGTCCATAAACTACAGTATATAGAAGGGTGAGGCACCAGCATAATCAGAAGGAGAATATATAGGAGAATTCTGCCCAGGGTAGAAGGTTGGACAAGTCATCTAGACTTACCTAGATGAAATTCTGCAAGTACTTACCCAGAACCTGGTTCACCCTTTCAACCTGACCATTCGTTTGAGGATGGTAGGTATGCTGACGAAAAGTCCAATTTCACCTGCAAATGTGAGCATGCCAGAATTTCGACACAAATTGAACACCTACATCCGAGATGATATGCTGGGGAAGTCCATGCAGACGAAATATGTGTTGAAAGAAGTGACTGGCCAATTGGGGAGCAGATGGAAGATCGAATAACTGCACGAAGTGGGACATTTTCGAAAAATCGTTCTGTACCCAGTCAAATGACTGTGACGTTCAAGAAGGGTGGCAGATCCGTGATAAATTCCATGACAATATAAGTCCAAGGAACAGGTAAGGGCTGGAGACGGCCAGTAGGCTTGAGATGGGATGACTTACTGTGGGCACACATGGCAAAAGATTCAACAAAGTCCTTGACGTCTTTAACAGGATTTGGCCACCAGCAATAACAAGATATGAGTTGGTAAGGTTTTTGAACTCCTGTGTGCCAGGCCACCACAAAGTAATGTCCCCACCTCAAAACCCTTTCTCTCAGCACAAGGTGAACAAATCTTTTCCCCAGGGGTGCATTTTGGAGGTCAATGGGAGCTGCGAAGATCTGTCGTTTGAGAGGAGGTGTGAATGCCTGATCTGAGGTGTGAACTCTAGGCCTAATACAGTTGAAACCAAAAGTTTACATACACTGTATAAAAAGACACATATGCATGGTTTTCTCACTATCTGACATGAAATCAGAATAAACCTTACCCATTTCAGATCAATTAGGATTAACAAAATTATTTGTATTTGCCAAATACCAGAATAATGAGAGAGAGAGAATTTTTAAGGCATTTTTATTAATTTCTACAACGTCAAAAGTTTACATACACTAGGATTACTATGTCTTTAAACAATTTGTGACAGCCCATATGATGATGTCATGTCTTTGAAGCTTTTATTAGGCTTATTGGCAAAGTCTGAGTCAATTAGAGACACACCTGTAGATGTATTTAAATTCACACCAGAAGCACACTGCTTCTGTGTGTAACATCATCTGAAAATTGAAAGAAATCAGCCAATATATCAAGAAGAGAATTGTGGACTTGCACAAGTCTGGTTCATCCTTGGGTGCAATTTCCAGATACCTGAGGATGCCTCGTTCATCTGTACAAACAATTATATGCAAATATAAACCAGATGGTATCGTCCAGCCATCATACCGCTCAGGAATTCACAGTAAAATGAGTACTGTATCAGCATGGGCTAAAAGTACACTCTGTCAGGAAGAACCCATTACTCCAAAAGAAACATATAAAAGCCAGAATAATGTTTGCAAATGCACGCAAGAACAAAGACCTACATTTTTGGAGACATGTCCAGTGGTCTGACGAAACTAAAATTGAACTGTTTGCCATAATGACCATTGTTACGTTTGGAGGAAAAAGGGAGAAGCTTGGAAGCCTAAGTACACCATCCCAACTGTGAAACATGGGGGTGGCAGCATCATGTTGCAGGGTTGTTTTGTTACAGCAGGGACTGGTGCACTTCACAAAAGAGATGTCATCATGAGAAAAGAAGATTATGTGGCAATACTAAAGCAACATCTCAAGACATCAGCCAGGAAGTTAAAGCTTGGGCAGAAATGGGTCTTCCAAATGAACAATGACCCAAAGTGTACAGCCAAACTAGTTACAAAGTGGCTTAAGGATAACCAAGTCGAGGTTTACAAATCCCTGATCTCAATGCTATTGAAAGTTTATGGGCAAAGCTGAAAAGACAGGTGTGAGCAAGGGGACCTACAAACATGGCTCAGTTACACCAGTTCTGTCTGGAGGAATGGGCCAAAATTCCTACCAACTATTGTGAGAAGCTTGTTGAAGGATATGCAAAACATTTGACCCAAGTCATACAGTTTAAGTGCTACCAAATACTAATGAAATGTATGTAAACTTTTGACTTTGCAGAAAGTAATAAAAATGCCTTAAAAAAAGTTCCCTCTCTCATTATTCTAGCATTTGGCAAATATAAATAATTGTGGTAATCCTGATTGACGTAAAACAGGTAAGGTTTATTCTGATTTCATGTCAGATAGTGAGAAAAACATGCATATGTGTCTTTTTACATAGTGTATGTAAACTTCTAGTTTCAACTGTATGTCAGAAGCCCAGGAGAGGGCACTAGCCTTGACGTTCTTATCAGCAGGTCTGAAGTGGATCTTGAAAATGAACGTGGAAAAGAAAAGAGACCATCTAGCTTGCTAGGGATTTAGACACTGGGCCATGTGGAGATAAAGCAGATTTTTGTGGTCTGAGTAGATGTTGACCAGATGGCAAGCCCCTTCCAACATATGGCACCACTCTTCTAAGGCCAGTAATTCCCAATCTCCAATGGTATAGTTTCCCCTCGGTGGGGGGGAAGGTCTTGGAAGAAAAAGCACATGTAACAGGATAAAGGTGGAGGCAAATGTGGACTTCAGACGAGAGAAGGCTTCCTCTGCTTCAGGCGGACAAAGTTTGGGATTTCCGTTCTTCTTAATAAGCACAACAATGGGTGCCACCAGGGTAGAAAATTGTGGAAGGCTGACTGGTCGAGGCCAATACAGAACAGCCGACAGTTTGACAGTCTGAAGTCTCCTGTCTGAGATGACATAACCAATTAAAGGCAGGGAAGTCTGTTCGAAAACGTATTTCTCCAGTTTGGCATAGAAGTGATTGCGTCGTAGATGTTTTAGAACCTGGCATACGTGAGCCCGATGAGATTCTAGATTGTCTGAGAAGAACAAGATATCGTCCAAATACACGACAACAAAAGAATATCTGAAGATCTCGTTAACAAATTCTTGAAAGATGGCAGGAGCAGTGCATAGGCTGAAGGTCATCATGAGATACTGGAAGTGACCATCCCCAGTACTGAATGCGGTCTTCCATTCATCATCATGGTTATGTTATTGAGACCCAGATGGTCTATGCAGAGACATAGAATAAAAAACAAAGAAAAACCTAGCACTGCCTGGAGAGAAAGACTTGCGGATAAAACCCTTTTGATTATCTTCTTTAATGTAGCCCGACATGGCCTATGTCTCTGGCACAGAAAATGGATAGGTCCTGCCCCATGGAGAGCTAGAATCTGACAGAAGGATTACAGGGTAGTCATAAGGAAAAGGAGGAGGAAGGGTCTTCATTTACTTTTCAGAAAATACATCAACGAATTCCTGATAAAGAGCGGGCAGACCAGGCAGCAGCTTGGAAGATGTCAATGGAGAAATGGTACACAACGGACACGGAATTGCAGGTCAGTGGAAATGACAGTCTTGTCCCCAACGTGGGACTTCGGCCATTTGCCAATTGAGCACCGAAGTGTGCCGCTATAGCCATGGAAGTCCCAGAAGGACTGCAGAGGAGGAATGGGGTAACACCTAGAACACAATTTTTTATTTTCGCAAAGCTCCAAGTGGGAGAGGTTCAGTACAGAACTGGATAGAGTCACTCAGACATTCACCGTTAATGGAAGAGATGACCAGAAGCTTGACAAGCTAGACCACTGGGAGGCGATATTGAGCGATGCTCTGTTCCCAGCCACTTAGCCCACTGAATAATGTCATCACGCCGCTGCCTGGACTTGGCCCTAAGCCTATGCCTAGGATTGGGACTTAGTAGATGCTGGAACTGGAGTTGTTAAGCGGGGGAACAGGGAGGAGCCAAGGTGAGTATTCTTATTACTATTTTTTATAAAAGGAAGGGGGGGTGCAGAATACCTACCTACTTGAAGAGGCCCTATCTACCTGCCACCTACCACAAGAGGCCCTATCTACCTGCCTACCGACCATTAGGGGCCCTGTCTCCACCTACTTGAAGGGGTTCTATCCATCTACCTACCTACTATACGGGTCCCTATCTACTTGCCTACCTACTGGAAGGGCCCTATATACCTGCCTACCTACTGTAAGGGGCCCTATCTACCTACCTACTTACCTACTAGAAGGGGCCCTATCTATGTACCTACTCGAAGGGGCCCTATCTACCTACCTACCTGCTAGAAGCGGCCCTATCTACCTATCTAGCTACTAGAGAAGGCCCTATCTACTTACCTATCTACTAGAGGGGGTCGTATCAACTTACCTACCTACTAGAGGGAGCTCTATCTACTTACCTACCTACTATAAGTGGCCCTATACTAAAGGGGGACTTTACTTAATAGGGAGAGTCTGCCTACTTATCTGAATAATTGTTAAGGTCTTACCTTCCATAAAAAAAGGATCTTCCTATCCGCCTGTCTAATTTGGGGGGTGCTGTCTACTATATGGACTGTGTTCCTACCTACTGGTGGCACAAATGGGGGCCCAATAATCTAATGGGGGCACTTTCACTGTTTGGAGTCTAACATGTTTGTGTCGTAAATTCTGCAGGGGCGAGTTGTGGCTGGGAGAAGACGTCATGATGGTCTGGACTAGATGAAGAAAGTAAAGAGAGAACAACTCTCATTAGATAATACATCATCTGTGAGTCCCTAACCGTACTGTACTTATGTGTGCAGAGCTTGGTTATACTGGTATATACAGCTAAATGGTAACTTTATGGTGGTAATAGTGGTCTTAGTGCAACATTTTTTATTCAATAACAATACAGTGGTATTATTCAGATCATTAATGGTGGTGATATGTAAGGATGATCTGGTGGTATTATTAAGTGCTTGTATATTGTTGTTATTGATGTTATTGGTTTTGGTGTACTGATTTGGTCAGTAATATTATGGAGGTATCATACACTATATGGTAGTGATATGTGACTGTATTATCTGGTCTATGTATACTGTTCTTATTGGTAACATTGGTCTTGGTATACTGGTTTGGTCAGTAATATTATGATGGTATTAGTCATTATATAGTAGTGATAATGTGGCCCTTGTATACTTACTACCCAGCAGAATATACATAAGTCAATTAAACTGCTCAGCATAAACTCCAAAAAAAACTAAGCCCATAAAACAAAAGGCACGATTGCATTTTTTTTCCTGTTCACCCCACAACATTTTTTTTGAGGGGTGGGGAGGGAGCAAGAGGGAACAGATGCTTTGGCTGTATAACTTGTTTTTCTTTGGCTCCATTTGAAAAAAAATGTAAATCCCTTTTAATAGAAATAATTTACTGCAGCGCCCTACACCGCAGACATCCGTCACTTCAAGTAGGGAACCTGTTGTTGAAAGGCAGTGGTCCACAGGCGGTGTCTGGGGGTATCAGGGCCCCAAGCTGAAGTTTTGCACCCAGGACCATGAGTCTTTCGCTATGCCCCCGCTTGTAATAGTGCTTATTGGGTGCCGAAGTGGTGGGGCTCCCGACAATTATACATATGTTTTACCTATACTGTGAATAGGTGATAAATGTTATTTGTGGGAAAGGGGTTAACATATGTACATGTATGAAAATAGAATTATAGACAGAACTAAATACAGAGTACAAAAAATGACGTGTCACTGATTTACAATTATGCTGTCAATGTTTGTATATAGCCTAAAGTTATTTGTGGATTGATTTAAGCGAACTTTAAATTTGTGTTAAGATATTGTACAGTGGTTTGCCTTTATTTTGGGTCTTGTGATGATAAACTGACTACCATTTTCTGCCAAATGTCTGTGTACAGTATATTAATCCCAGCTCAGGCTGGTTTATTGTGGCTGTGCCTATCTACATTACACATCTCTATTGACTTGGGTTTAACAAAGTTAAGTGCATGTCACAAGAAGACTATTACAATGTTGTCATTCTTTCAGCCATAAATGTGAAGATCTGAAATAAACTGATCATTTTATCTAGACATACACGTCAAAAGAATATAAATAACTTTCTCCATAAACTGCTCAAATGCTACATTACTCTGGCTTTATCTAAGTGACCCACACGGCAGTCCCTAGACAACAATTCTGCTCCTCTGTTATCAGATCTTTGGGATGACTGTTGACTACCATTCATTCATTAATGATCTGAGTCTTTTCTTGCAAATAAGCCCTAATGGATTTTCATAACTGTGGATCAGTGATAAATGTTTGATTGATTGGAGCCTAAGAGTTGGTACCCCCACTAATCACTAAAGGGAGTTCCAAATACCCTATCTCGCTTCATGCACCAGTGGTGTAACTCTAATTGAGTTTGTATGAGGCACAAGCTCGAAATGGCCTACAGGGGAGCAGGAGAAGCCCTAAGTGGGCACTTGGGCATGGTGGTTCCTTGGATTGGCATACCTGGGCCTGAATTTCAGGAAGAAAGGCAGAGAAAGAGAGGCAACGTACATGAGTCATGTGCAGTAGCTATAAAGTGGGAATCAACAAGAATCAACTCCACTAGTGAGTCACAAAAATCAACTCCACTGGTGGGCTTTTAATAGTCTAAGAGCCATAACTTTATTTTCAATTGAGTCAGGGCCGTCTTAACAGAATAATGGACACCCTGGGCCCCCCAACCAACACAAGCACTGAGAGGAACAAATATATACATTATTGATAGCAAACTTATAACCTACAACACCGCCATACAGAGACCACATAGTGATCAGGCACCAGCTAAGGTCCCATCCCATGATAGTGACTACAGCACTGATCCAACACAGAAGCAAAATAACTCCTGACATCCAGGGACTTACAGGAGACGTCTTATCTGATGAGTCATTCTTGGAGTCGCTCTTTTTCACTTTTCTTCTCCATCCGACTCAGAATGCAATGACAACTTCTCCTGACCATAACTCGTCCCTGCAAAATTTAATTGACAACCATCTAAGACTTCTCACTTTATCAACACTTCCCTACCAATTCCTACCTCTGGTATGGGCGCCCCCCCATCAAGTAAGTAGGCAGTAATGTTGCCCACCAATAAGTAGGTAGGTATATAGACAACCAGTAGGTAGGTATACAGGCCCACTGTAGATAGGTAAAGTAGCCCCCGTGTAGGAAGATAAGTATATATGCCCCGTGTAGGTAGATTTACAGTCCCCTGTAGGCAGGTATACAGTCATGTGTAGATAGGTAGGTATATATGCACCCTGTAGGTAGATACACAGTCCCTTGTAGGTAGGTATACAATCCCCTGTATGTACAGCTCCCTGTAGGTAGGTACACCACCTGTTGTATGTAGTTACATAGCCCTTTGTAGGTATTTAGCACCCTATAGGTAGGTACACAGCCCCCTGTAGGTATATAGTCCCCTGTAGGTAAACAGTCCCCTGTAGGTAGTACACAGCCCTCTGTAGTTATACAGCCCACTGTAAGTAGGTATACAGCCCACTGAAGGTAGGTGCACAGTCCCCTGTAGGTAAATACACAGCCCCCTATAGGTATATAGCGCCCCCCTGTAGGAAGGTGCACAGTCCCCTCTAGGTATATAGCCTCCGTAGGTACACAGGCTCCTCTAGTTATATATCCCCCAGTTGTTAGTACACAGCCCCCTGAAGTTATATACCCCCCTGTAGGTAGGTATACAGCCACCTATAGGTAGGTACACAGCCCCCTGTAGGTATACAGTCCCCTATAGGTAGTACACCGCCCCCTGTAGGTACACAGCCCCCTGTAAGTATATAGCCCCGTGTAGGTAGGTATACAGCCTACTGTAGGTAGGTGTACAGTCCCCTGTAGGTAAGTACACGGCCCCCTGTAGGTATACAGCTCCCTGTAGGTAGGTACACATCCCCCTGTAGGTACACAGCCCCCTGTAGGTAGGTACACAGACAACTGTAGGTATATAGCCGACTGTAGGTACATAGCCCCCTGAAGGTAGGTACACAGCCCTTTGTAGGTAGTAAACATCCCCCTGTAGGTACACAGAGACCTGTAGGTTGGTACACAGCCCCCTGTAGGTAGGTACACAACACCCTCTAGGTATATAGACCTTGTAGGTAAACATCCCCCTTTAGCTACACAGCCCCCTGTATGTTTATAGCCCCCTGTAAGTAGGTATACAGTCCATTGTAGGTAGGTGCACAGCCCCCTGTAGGTAGATACACAGCCCCCTGTAGGTATATACCCCCTGTAGGTAGATATATAGCTCCCTGTAGGTACACAGTCCCGTCTAGGTATATAACCACCATAGGTACACAGCCCCCTCTAATTATATATCCCCCATCAGTACACCGCTCCCTCTAGGTATATAGCCCTCTGCAGGTATACAGCACCCTTTAGGTATATAGCCTCCTTAGGTACACAGCCTCCTCTAGGTAATACCCCTAGTCCTCCTCTAGTATAGCCTGTAGTAAAGCCCCTGTAGGTATATAGCCCCCTGTCTGTAGTATACATCCCCCTGTAGGTATATAGCCCCATGTAATTAATACACAGCCCCCTGTAGGTATACAGCCCCCTGTAGGTAGGTACACAGCCCCCTGTAGGCATATAGCCCCCTGTAGGTGTATAGCCCCCTGTAGGTAGTACATAACCCCCGGTAGGTACACAGCCCCTGTACAGTGAAGAAAATAATTATTTTATCCCTTGCTGATTGTGTAAGTTTTCCCACTGACAAAGACATGAACAGTCTATAATATTAAGGGTAGGTTAATTACAATATTGAGAGATAGAATATCAAAAAAATCTAGAAAATCACATTGTATAAATTATATAAATTTATTTTCATTTTGCAGTGAGAAATAAGTATTTGATCCCTCTGAAAAACAAAACTTAATACTTTGTGGCAAAATCCCTGTTGGCAAGTACAGCAGTCAGACATTTTTTGTAGTTGATGATGAGGTTTGCGCACGTCAGGAGGAATTTTGGTCCACTCCTCTTTGCAGATCATCACTAAATCATCAAGATTTTGAGGATGTTGCTTGGCAACTCGGAGCTTCAACTCGCTCCATAAGTTTTCTATGGGATTAAGGTCTGGAGACTGGCTAAGCCACTCCATGACTTTAATATGCTGCTTTTTGAGCCACTCCCATGTTGCCTTGGCTGTATGTTTTGGGTCTTTGTCTTTCTGGAAGACACAGCCACAACCCATTTTTAATGTTCTGGCGGAGGGAAGGTGGTTATCACTCAGGATTTTATGGTACAGGACTCTATCCATTCTCCCATTGATACGGTGAAGCAGTCCTATGCCCTTAGCAGAGAAACACCCTCAAAACATAATGTTTTCACCTCCATACTTAACAGCACCTTCTCCCAATCACTCACAGAATCATCCAGCTGTTCATTGGCAAGTTTCAGATGGGCCTGCACATGTGCCTATTTGAGCAGGGGGACCTTGCGGACACTGCAGAATTTTAAACCATTACGGCGTAATGTGTTACTTATCATTTTCTTGGTGACTGTGGTCCCAACTGCCTTGAGATCGTTAACAAGTTCCCTGTGTAGTTTTAGGCTGATCTCTCCCCTTCCTCATGATCAAAGATACCCCACGAGGTGAGATTTTGCATGATGTCCCAGATCGATGTTGATTGACAGTCATTTTGTATTTCTTCCATTTTCTTACTATTACACCAACAGTTGTCTCCTTCTCACCCATTATCTTACTTATGTTTTTGTAGCCCATTCCAGTTTTGTGCAGGTCTATGATCTTGTCCCTGAAATCCTTAGAAAGCTCTTTGGTCTTGCCAATGTGGTAGAGGTTAGAGTCTGACTGATTAATTGAGTCTGTGGACAGGATTCTTTTATAAAGGTGACAATTTAAGACAGCTGTCTTTAATGCAGGTAACAAGTTGATTAGCAGTGTCTAACTGGTCTGTAGGAACTTAATGGTTGGTAGGGGATCAAATACTTGTTTCTCTCAGCAAAATGCAAATACCATTTATATAATTTATACAATGTGATTTTCTGGATTTTATTTTGGATATTCTATCTCTCAATGTTAAAATTAACTTACCCTTAAAATTATAAACTGTTCATGTATTTGTCAGTATTTGCAAACTTACAAAATCAGCAAGGGATCAAATAATAATTTCCTTCACTGTAATTAAGTACATAGCCCCCTGTAGGTAGATACACATCCACCTGTATATAGCCCCTGTAGGTACACTGCCCTTCTAGGTATATAGCCCAATGTAATTAGATATGACCGCTCCGACCTTGAAAAAAATAAAAACACTACTCGCCTCTCTGCTCTCACCTGCCATATAGCCAGCTCCGAGAGCTAGTTTCTGGCGTGAGTGGTGTGACGTCATCACACCGCCTATTCCAGGACTTTGCTCCTGGCTTCTCCTAGCCCGAAAGCCTATGGGCTTGCAGCTTATGAGATACAGTGGCACAAGAGGCGGGTCCATGCCTGCACACAGACATAGGCAGCTGCCCGGGAGGGCCCCTTGTGCTCATGGGGGCCCCCGAGCAGCTGGCTACCCTGCCCAATGAAAAAGATGGCCCTGAATGGAGCTCTGTAAGGGCTCTTATTTGTGGGATAAGTTGACGTTTCATTCAAGTACCATGTTGGGTTAGATTTCTGTTTTTGGTAAGGCTGGATGGAAAAAAATAAACCCAATTCTGGCATAGTTTTGTTTTTTTATGGTGTTCATCCTTCTCATTAAATAACACGATAATTTTATAGTTTATAGCACTAAGGACACAGCAAACACCTACTGTATTATGTATAACTTTTTTTTTTTTTTACAAAATAAAATTTTTCTTAAAACAGGAGTTTTGTGTTTGTTCTTATTTATTTTTCTATTTATTTAAACATTTTTCATTTATTTGTTTTTCAAATTTTTTTATAGTCCCTATATAGGACTTGGCTATATGATCGCTTTTATAATACTTAGAAATTATTGTATTGCTATGTATTATACTGTACCTGTGACAGGCAGCCCATTACGCCCTAATAGGCTTCTGTACATGGCAAACCCAGAGGCTATGATTTAACCACTGGCTGCCATGGCAGCCATAGGCATCCTGCTCCCTCTGTCAGCCACCTCTGCGAGCGCTACTGACCATGACAACATGGGGTCTAAATGGCCGGGTTTTACACTAGCTCCGTTACCGGCTGCTGCAGCGGGAGCCCGTCTGTACATCACAACTGGCTCCCACTGCAGATGGGGCAGGTTGACCTCTTCGCCCACATTACCCAAGCACTGTACATGTACAGCTCCTGGGAGACATGCCAACTCTTCTGAGGGTCAGGGAGAGTTGGAGGATGTACTTTTTGGGGAAGACCCCCCTCCTAACCCTCCTTTGCTACACCACTGCCATGTACCCCTGTCTAACACTAATATAGAGTGAAGTATGAAGTTGAAATACAAAGTGACAGTCACATCCTGAACCATTACATTATACAAACTCATCAGGAAAAAGGGCTGAGGACCTACTGATTGGCGGGGCAGGTTCAGTAGTTTGCCCCCTAGCCATCAAACATTTATCATCCCCCCACCCACCTTTAATAGGGAAGATTTTTTTCCCTAATTTTCATATGTTTTTTTATTTATTATGCTCCTTATTTTTGTAAAAATATTGCTTGATTCATTGAAAAGCAAAACTAAACAAGTTAATTACCATCTTAATATTATATTATCATAATTTGATCCTGTCCTTGATGGATTGTCCTTGCCAGCAGATGGTACTTTCAGTAAGGAGAGATAATGAAACTGTGTTAGATATCTGACCCTCTGTCATGTGAATTTTTAAAATGACCTTCAGATAGGGTGAACTTCACTTCAATGGGATTTTTCATTTGCAATATTCCTTGTATTGCTATGAAATACTGTATATGTATTTACACAGACAATGTCAACAGCAGATGAGTATGGATCTTGTTCTAGTTGCCAGCAAAATCTCAATAAAAAATAAGCTCTTTCATACAACATAAGTCTTCTATGAAGAATACACATAGCATATAATACAAAGGCTTCTAGTTTGGAACTAGAAATCATATGCAAACGCTGAAATAGCTGAAATTGTTAACCCACACTGAAGATCTGCAGTAAAACATAAGACGCACAAAGTTGTGAGCTGGAATTAATTTATATCAGTGTCACATTATAAACAGTGTATGAAAATATACCAAGCGGTCCAGGAGATTTAGTGGGCTATTACTAGTCATGTCACAAGCGGATGCACATTTTAAAATTAAATTTTATTAAGCTGCGGACAAGAGCAAGAGATCATCAGAATTTAAGTGATACATTTACTTGCTTAGCAAGGCCAGGCTATAGACTTTCAAGGTGTTTATCTCAAGTTGCACATTTGAATAATGATGTGCTTAATGCTATATACACTGTTTTAGAGCTTTAAATGAAGTGATAATGAAATGATAATTCTAATAGGAGTCTGCTATAGGCCCCCAAATATAACAAAGCCCATGGAAGATATACTCCTCTGGCAAATAGATGCAGCAACTAATCAGAATGAGGTTATTATGGGTGACTTTAACTACCCAGACATAAATTGGGAATCTGAAACCTGTAGCTCTAACAAAGTAAACATGTTTTTGGCTATAACTAAAGACAATTACCTTTCCCAAATGGTGCAGGAACCAACTAGAGGAAAGGCCCTTCTAGACTTAATATTGACTAATAGACCTGACAGAGTAACAAAGGTTCAGGTTGAGGGGCACCTAGGGAATAGTGACCATAATATAATAAACTTCCATTTATCCTTCAATAGAGCTTTTTGTCATAGAGCCACAAAAACACTGTATTTGAGGAAGGCTAATTTTATCCTGCTTAGAGAGGCCCTTAACCATTATTGACTGGGACAAGCTATTTAAAAATAGCAGAACAAAAAATAAATGGGAGATCTTTAAAAACATCTTAGTCACCCACTGTGAGAGGTACATACCATATGATAAAAAAATAATTAGAGACAGGAAAAACCCAATGTGGATCAACAGAGATGTAAAGTAGGCAATAAAAAACAAAAAGAAAGCGTTTCAGCTACTAAAACAGTAGGTCAGTGAAGAGGCACTAAAAAGCTATAAGGAAAAAAAATAAAATATGTAAAAAAAATGATTACGGCAGCAAAGCTGGAGACAGAAAGATGTATTACCATAGAAAGTAATAGTAACCCAAAATATTTTTTAACTATATAAATAGTAAAAAGATTAAAAAAGAAAATGTTGGCCCTTTAAAAAGTATTGAGGGAGAGACTATAGAGGACGATGAGAAAAAAGCAAACCTATTAAACAATTTCTTCTCCACTGTATTTATCGAGGAGGATGACCTTCCTGTTGATGAGCAAAGGGAGGAGGTAAATTCCAACTTAAATGTTTCTTGTCTAACCCAGGAAGAAGTGCAGCTCCGCCTTAGGAAGCTTAAAATAGACAAATCCCCAGGTCCTGACGGTATACACCCACGTGTCCTAAGGGAGTTAAAATGGTGATTAGTCTTCATCTAACGAAAATTTTAAAGATGATAAAATGTGGTGAAAACAAAAAGTCAAGGATGTAACCCCTTAGGGTTTAAACCCCTGTTGGGGAAAATGTTACGGTTTTAGAGAATGCTATGGTTTCACTGGCTTAAACGATTTTGTTCCAGCATGGTAGAAGAATCTGGTCCTGCCCATTCGTCACATCTAAAGGAAGGCAGTGAAGTGGTGGGCACGGATGTATATATTTGGCTTTTAAGTAAAGAAAGTGCATACAAACACACAACCCCCCTGCATGCCCCTTCACTGCTTCTCCTCCTGCCGCCAATACACACATCCCTGCCCCCCCCTTAACTCCCTTTTTCCTTTGCATGTGCAGACCTGGGCAGAAGCTTCCCTGACCAAAAAACAAACCCCTTGCTAAGCACAGTAAACCGGCTCTCTAAAACCGTAGCATTTTTCCCAATAGAAACCCAAGGATGAAAACATCCTTAGTTTTTTGGGTCCCCACTTTTTTAAACATTTCTAAAAATGAGAAAACCCCCTTTAAGAATTGATAGATGGGCCTCTATTCTTAAATTTAGGGACTGAAATAAAAACGGCCCTATGCCCCCAAAGGACGGGCGCATAGCAAATGTGGTCCCAAAATATCAAAAAGGGGTCAAAAAGTACCGGAAAATATGGGCCCGGTAAGTTTAACCTCTGTTGTGGGTAAAAATTTTTTGAATTTTTCTAAGATTGCTATCCTGGAATTCACTGAAAATAAACGTTTTTTAACACCGTTCCACAGGGTTTTTATGAAGAATCGGCCCTGTCAAATAATTCTTAGTTTCTAAAAAGAATTTTAGTTCCAGACGGGATCGGGGGTAGGCCTGGATGTCATATTTTAGATTTTTCTAAAGCATTTGATACTGTTCCACATAAAGGGTTGGTAAGTAAAATGAGAATGCTTGAACTGGGGGAAAATGTGAGCAACTGGCTCACTGATAGAAAACAAAGGGTAGTAATTAATGGTACATACTCAGACTGGATCCCTGTTACTAGTGGGGCACCACAGGGCTCAGTATTGGGCCCTATCCTCTTTAATATTTTCATAAATGATCTTACACAGGGATTACACAGTAGAATATCGATCTTTGCAGACGATACTAAGCTCTGTAACGGAATCCACACAATAGAGGATAATGTGTTATTACAAAGGGATCTGGATTGGTTGGATGCCTGGGCAGAGAAGTGGCAGATGAGATTTAACACTGGTAAATGCAATGTTATGCACATGGGGAGGAAAAATCCATTACATGATTACATGTTAAATGGAAAAACACTGGGTAAAAGTGACATGAAGAAGGACTTGGGAATCCTGGTGGACAATAAACTTAACTGTAGCAGCCAGTGTCAGGCAGCAGCAGCCAAGGCAAATAGGATCATGGGTTGTATTAAAAGGGGCATAGATGCACATGATGGGAACATTATTCTCCCACTATACAAGTCACTTGTTAGACCACACATGGAATATTGTGTACAGTTTTGGGCACCAGTGCACAGGAAAGACATTGTAGAGCTTGAACAGGTACAAAGGCGGGCAACAAAAATAATAAAAGGACTGGGTGGACTACGTACCCAGAAAGATTAGCAAGATTAGGGTTATTTAGTTTAGAGAACTTTCAGGGGGACATAATAAATATGTTTAAATATATTATAGGCCAATATAGAGATCTCGCTAAAGATTTATTTATACCCAGGACTGTATCAAGAACAAGGGGGCATCCTCTACGTCTTGAGGAAAGAAAGTTTCTACATAAACATAGAAAGGGATTCTTTACTGTTAGAGCGGTGAGACTGTGGAACTCTCTGCCAGAGGAAATTGTCATGGTGAATTCACTAACAGAGATCAAGAAGGGCTTGCATGCATTTCTGGAGCGTAATAATATAACAAGTTATAGTGACTAGGATTCTGGAGAGGGTTCGTTGATTCAGGGATTTATTCTGATTGCCAGATTGGAGTCGAGAAGGAATTTTTTCCCTAACATGAGGACAATTGGCTTCTACCTCATGGGGTTTTTTGCCTTCCTCTGGATCAACACTAACACTTTAGCAACACTTTAGCAAAATTAGCTGAACTGGGTGGACGTATGTCTTTTTTCGGCCTGACAAACTATGTAACTATGTAACATTTCAGCATACAGATATTCAATTGTTTAAGGGGCCATTTACACGGCATGGGACAAATACCGATCGGTTTATTGTCCTGTTTTCGTGCCGCGCACACGGCCGCCGGGGGATGGCTTTTCTCCGCGTTCCCCTCCGCCCTCCCCCTTCACCTAGACATGTTCATATTCTGTCCGAAAACCGGTCGGAAGAAAGAACAAGTTCTATGTCTTTCGGACCGCCAGCTGCACGGATTTTCCATTAACCCCTTAAGGACCAGACGTTTTTTTTTTTTTGGTGACACGTTCGTTTTTCCCTCCTCGCCTTCTGAAAGCCATAACTTTTTTATTTTTCCACCAACATAGAAACATGAGGGCTTTTATTTTGCGGGACAAGATGTTCTTTCTAATGGTGTTATTCACTATACTATAGAATATACTGGGAAACCGCAAAAAAATTCCAAGTGGGACAAATTGTGAAAAAAAAAATTTATTTTCGCCATGTTTGCGGGGATTTTGCTTTTACGGCGTTCAATCTTCGGTAAATTTAATGTGTTATCTGTATTCTACAGGTTGTTATGCATCCGGCAATACCAAACATGTAGGGTTTCCGTTATGTTTTGGTACCGTAAAAAAATTCCAAACATTTTCTATTTTTGAAATTTGCTCCACGGCACCATTTTGTGCGACCAATACATTTTTTGTACTAACACCTACGGAAGTCAGTGAGGGGGCATTTTTTGCGGGCTGAAGTGTACTTTTTATCGCTAGCAGTTTGGAATGCATGCAACTTTTTTGATCATTTTTAATTCCATTTTTTGAGTGGACGTAAAATGACCAAAAAACGCAATTTTGCCGTTTGGAATTTTTTTTCTTCTACGGTGTTCAGCGTACAGGATAAATAATGTTATATTTTTATAGATCGGACTTTTGCAGATGCGGCGATACCAAATATGTGTAACTTTTTTATTATTTTAATGATTTTATTTGTAAAATGGGGAAAGGGGGGTGATTTGAACTTTAATACTTTTTTTTGTACTTTAAAACTTTATTTATTTTTTTTTATTGTAACATTGAGGCCACCTATGGTACTTGACCACTAGGTGGCGCGATTGTTAATACAACCTAATGCATTGCATAGGCAATGCATTAGGGTATACAAAGATGGCAGTTTCCCCACTGCCTGTCTGCAGACGGAAGTGAGGCAACCCGGCCAGGTAAGTGACGGGAGCCTTCACAGGGCTCCCCACCACCATGCCCGGTCATCGGATCGGCGCAGCATAGCTGCGCTGATGCCGATGACTGTAACGATCGGTGCGCGGCACCGATCGGTGTTAATTCAGACGCCGCGGCCATCTTTGCCGCGGTGTCTGATGGGTTAAACAGCGCCGGCGGGCGATTTGCCGCTAACACCCGGCGGCTGTGCGGGGGGGGTCGCGGAGCGATCCCCCTGCAGAGCCCCTTAGCGGCCCTGGGATGTACTCATATGCCCAAGGTCGTTAAGGGGTTAAAGGGGTTTTGCCACGATCTCATTTCATACCTCCTCCACCCAGCTATCCAGCTCTGTGAGCTCCGAAGGGGGCGTGTGTGATTTGTTTGAATTGCATATCATGTGACCCTGCAGGCTCACATCACCAGGCCTTTCCTCACTCTAGTCAAAGAAAGGTCTGTTTATATAAAGCATTGTGTGTAGCTGAGAGGTAAAATTTTTGCCTCCAGGCACAAGGGTCCTAGGTTCAAATCCCTGCAGGAACCAAACCTGTGTTTTTTTTCTCTTTATCAATGCATGTACCTTATTGAGGTTTCTTTATATTTATTTGCACTGTTTGACTAATTACTAAGGAGTACAGAGGACGGGAGTAGAATGACAGCACCTGGGGGTTTGAACACTCATTAGCTGCCTGAGAGGAGAGGTGATGTCTGAGCATTTCTGACCAGGACTGAGAAGCTCTCAGCCCTGGTCCTATTCCCTGGAGACGAGCTGTAAACAGTGGATCACTAAAGGAGCAGCTAAAACAAAAACGGTGCAGAATTTTTAATATTAATGAATGGTGAAAATGTTTATTTCATTTGCAAGCTTCCCACGTCAATTTTACTTCGTGGCAAAACCCCTTTAAGGTCCATGTAAAAGTTTGTCAGCCGGTTTGCAGCCGGTTTTCAAAACCGAAAACTGGCTGAAAAACTGGCTGAAGAACAGTACCGTGGGGACAAGGCCAATAGTCAAGTGTAAATTCATCATTCATGAACAGTAACACTATTTAAACTAGCGATCCTTTGCAAAGGGAGTCTATCACCAATTGTTTTTTTTTCTAATTAAAACAAGATACTGATACATATTCTTTTCTTCTTAGCTGTTTTAGTTTTCTAATTGCTTTTCCTTTCTGTATATAATTAGAGGTGGCAGCCATTTTGCCTGAGCTGCTTTTAACAGCACTTAGATATCTTTAAGAGCAACTTCATGAACAGAGGAGCCTGTGAACATCAGCAGACCCATTGCCATTTATAGGAGTGTTTTTAGTTACATTCTATGACCTGGGAAAAAATCACTGTGCAGGGAGTGGGAGCTGTGACTATCTCTTATTGTGAAAGGTGGATCCTGTGTTATCTATTCTAGTCACCTTTCAGTGTAATTCTGCCTGCACTGATAATGAAAAGACTGATGAAAAGTTTTCTCTACAGAGCAAGAATCGGCAGACTAATATTAGGCCTAGTGACCAAAGTGAAGACTGCAGGATTTCAAGGCTTTTAACAAATAATGATACCTATATAAAAATGTTAAAAATATATATCAAAAATTAAATTACATTTTTTTTATAGAAAACTGTGATGACATATTCCCTTCAAAGAGAACCCATTACATCTCCTGATTTGTCGTTTTTAGTAATTGTGTTGTGCATGAAATAGCATCATTTTCTTATAACTCTATGTCTTGCTATGCCTCCATTATTCTATCTAAAAAAAATATTTACTGAATCTGTCAGATTGGTGTTACCATTCCTGTTTTTAAATAGGTGTGTCCCTGCGCATTCTGACTGTGCCAACACTAATTGGAGAATGTCAGACTGTGCGGGGATACTCCCTGTGCTAGCTGTATTAGGCCGTGTTCACACGGCTTATTCCCGAAGGATTTGTGCGCTCACAAATCCGCCGTGAATAAGGGGCGGGACGGGCCCATAGACAATGCATTGTTTATGTAAATAATGCATTGTTTATGTAAATAATGTGCATGTCACTTTCTCCCCCCGCGGCGGATTCGCCGAGCGGGGAGGAGCGACGGAATCCACTGTTCTCTATGAGAGCAGTGGATTACCGTAATTACTGCGACAGATTGGAGCCGTACTGCAGCACAAATCCGGCGCGCAGTACGGCGCCAATCCGCGGCAAAATAAGCCGTGTGAACGAGGCCTTAGAGTGACATGTGGCATCAGTATCTGCTGGCACCTGCCTCTGCCTCAAAATCCTGTCCCCATTTACAAATTCTTGGTCACATTGATGACCATTTTAGTCAACAGCTGGAGCCTCAGAAGACACTCCATGGTGTCAGTAATACTTTTATGGGAGAGCCCATCATTAATACAGCATGCCCTTGAATATGGGATCAATTATATTCAGTACAGTGATTCCTCAACTTTCAATGGCCTCAGGATAAAATATCTTAAACATACAATGATTTTTCCTGGGACATTCTATTTTGAGTCTGGTTTT
Source organism: Phyllomedusa bahiana (assembly GCA_025379985.1). Classification (NCBI taxonomy): domain Eukaryota; kingdom Metazoa; phylum Chordata; class Amphibia; order Anura; family Hylidae; genus Phyllomedusa; species Phyllomedusa bahiana. The sequence goes on from JAODAL010007652.1 coordinate 55,648, forward strand.
AAAATATAATGTGACAGACACTGCTGATCTGCGGCAAATGTGATTGACCGGAAGGTGCAGCCAATTTTCATGAACATTTTACCTGTAAAATATGTATAAATATCTATTAGTGGAGGCATGCACTGATTGGCGGGCTAATAGCGCCTCTCTACAACATTGTGTGGTACTACATATTCTGTACTGCTCTTTACATGTGTCAGATTGAGCGGCTCCTTTGGGCATCTGGTGAGGGCCCTATTTTCTTCTTTCAGGTACATAGTATATAAAGTACTTAAGCCAAAGAAGCTCCTGTTATCAGCATAGAAAGTGATTTCCAGCTTCCAGCAGCTCTTTCTGGTATTTCTAAGGATTCGGTTTATGTGTATTAGTTATCTGCTTAATTTTCTTCCCTCTGCATTTTGTGTTATGTTAGGTAACATATTTGGGGCTTCGGAACTAATCACCAGTTTTCTATAGAGTTTTGGTTTCAACGTACAATAGTTTTGATATACAACTAATTAATATTGTATGTTGAGGGACCACTGTATAGGTCTTTTCAGTAAGCAAGGAACTCATCTAGTCTCATGAAACAAAGGAATACAATTTATCTCAATACAATGGGCCAGCAATCCAGTTTTTTCTGGATATTTCTGGATGTATTTATTCTGCCTGTTTTCCATGTCTGATCAGTCTCTAAGTGTTATTTCTGCCCAACAGCTCTGTTCAGTACACATTTGGTGTGCTCCACTGATTCTGGAATTGTGTACACTGCACTGTGGCGTTGAGGCAATACAAGTCAACAGTCCATTGTGATAACATCCACACATCATTAAGGATTTGCCTCCTAAAGCAGTAAAAAAATAATATCACTTTATACATTTGAAAGGACAGACAGATGTCTATTGAAAATACTTACTCAGCCATGATGCGCTAACATAATATGTGGTCAGAAAGTTGTCTTAATCTAAGTGGATTTCTAGGCTTCAGGTTTTAAATAATAAGTAAGTAGTCACGTCACTAATACAAAACATAGGAAGGAATCCCAATGTTTGCTTAGTTGGCTGCTCTAAATAGAATAATGACCTGTCCACAATGAGCCCATAACCCTGTGCCTATGTAACTGTAAAATACATAACACACAATATTAGTTTGTCAGCTTTTTTCCTCATTAGTCTTCAAAATAACTTTACAGAGATAATATATAAGAATTACACATTCTAAAGAAAAAGCTAGAATAAAGTTATTTATGATCTTCCTAACTTTAAAGTTAGCTAAAAAAATATTAAAAACAGACTATAAATAATAAATGACAACCGCAATGTTCGCATTGGCGTATTTTTCAGAAGGATTTCTACAGTGATTTTCTCAATTTTAAATGCATTTTCTGTGGTGAATAAGTGCAGGAAGACAGTGAAAGATCACTTAGTTCTTTTACACAAAGTACATTGGCAAAGAGATGCCCATTTATTCTCATTGAAAATAATGGAACACAGAATACAAACTGTTTCCAGGCATATTATGTCGTGATACATGTGTAAGTGAAAAATAAACTGTGTGAACGAGGCCTTATAATACCAAGAGGTGAATTTATTTAGAAAGAGTAACATATCAGACATAGTACTTCTTCAGACTGGAAAATGAATGTAACGTGGGCACTGGGCCAATGCTGAAGTTATTCAGAGATCAGCTTTGGGCACCATACAATATGAACTGTTTGTTTTCTTCAGATAATCATAAACTGTTAAGTTTCTGACGTTAAACCCAATGAATATGTACATTAACACTTACCCTGAAGGAGTGCAACTAAAAATTGGCTTCAAGCAATCAATTTTTTTGTTCCATCTTCTTACATATTTGCAGAGACCCCATCACTGTGCTATATATGACACCAAATTTAGTAATTTAACTTCAAATTGTGCGTGGTTTATTCTCCATATCTAAAGGATAGAAATGTAAGTTCTTACTTAAAGGGGCTTTACACATTAGACAGGCAGAAAATCCCTGCTGAATGATGAAAAGGCAATAATCTTGTCACCAAAAAAAGACTGTAAGAAAGACTTCAAAAAGATAGAGTGCTATTGACCTGTGTGCATAGTTAGGACTGGCCATGTGCATGGAGTTCTAGCTTGCGTCTCTTTATTAGAGAAGAGAGAACTGAAGACTGGAAAGGTGTTGGTATGAGGTAGCCTGGAGACATGATAAAGACTTGTGTTTAGATAAACAGGGAGATCCACTTGTGCTAAAGTGGAAATCCCTCACTAGAAGAACAGTAGGGCTGGTTGGATAAGCAGAGCCTTGACTTTGTAAAGTGGACCTTAAACTGGTGAAGTGACTGCTTTCTTTGCCCTGGAGGTAGATATGGACTACAAATTTATGTGTTTGGCTTGCCATGTGTAATGTGAGCTGTCACTAAAGCAGTTGAAACTGAGTGTATCCTTAACCTGAAAGTAATTAGCTCTAGAGAGTCTAATAGGAATGTAGGGTATAGGTATCTTGTTAAGAGTAAGCAATGGATTGTTTAAACCTAGGGAAGATTTTAGGTTAGTCCATTGTGGGAAATCAGGGGAAGTTCCTATTCCTCATGGGCCAGTAAACAGCTACAGTTATAACTGGCTACTTGGTAAGCCTTTTAGCAGTTTGCTGGGCCCAGTAGACTATGGAAGGGGTGGTAGAGTGGGGTTCTTGTAATCAGTGTCCAGACTATCCTCTAACTGTTGAAGGAAGACAATTGAAGATGTGTTAGGGTAAGTCCACATGGTTTGTTTTTTAAGATTTTGAAACTGTCTGAAAACCGACTGTCAACCATCCCCATAGACTTCAATAGAAAATCCGAGCCGACAGCCAGATTTTAATTCCGAAAATGTCTCAAAAATTTGGAACATTTCTACATCACAATCCAACCAGTATTTTCTCTATGCTGTGTGGCTGTACCTTTAGCCTGTGTTCACACGGCTTATTCAAGCCGTAATTGTGAGCCGGATTTCGCTCGCAATTCCAGCTTGAATAAGGGGTGGGGGCGCTGCCCGCTGGCCCCATAGACTTGCATTATCCACGGCACGTATTGAGCCTGGATAATGTGCATGTCACTTTCTCCCCGCCCGGCGTATTCGCCGAGTGGGGAGCAGCGACGGAATCTATGAGAACTGTGGATTACCGTAATTACTGCGACGGATTGGAGCCGTACTGCAGCGCAAATCCGGCGCGCAGTACAGTTCCAATCCGCGCCAAAATAAGCCATGTGAACGGCCCCTTATAGTGTGGTCTAGTAATGCCAGTAGTGAAAGATACCTTACTGAGCTAAAAAGATTAGAAACTGTATTGTTTAGGTGAGGGTCTGAAAACAAGAAGTAGTTGCCAGACAAATGGGTGGGAGCACCAATATGGTATAGTCAGGCTTCTGTGAAGGGAATGGGATCCTGATTGCTAACAGAAGGGCTGAATAGAGTTAAATTGTTACACGTAGAGAACATATGGTCAGTCTGTAGCCAAGCTCTGAAAAAAAGCAAAGGTAGCCAGTATCTTATGACCTGACACCTAATCACAACTTCTAACATGTTAGAAGTTTGTTAAAATACATTTTTAACTTTAAGCCATTTTAGGATTGCAAAATACAGTATGACTTATGTGTTCATTCCTTTTTTGAGACCTTCAGCGTGAATTTTTAGTGTGTAGTAAGGATTAAAGTGCAGATAATGCCATTTCTGCTACCAAATTAGTTATCGTACTATTAACTCTAATGCTAATCTAATGCTCATGACAGTAAGGCATCTTAAAAACAACCGGGGTATTTATTTCAGAACAGTTTGCATTAACAGGTGGAACTAAGTGATTTATGTCCCTGTTTCAGGCACTCCCTTTCTCTGTTATAGCTCGATCTACAGTAGCGTGCCTCCCTTTCCAACTACACATTGTCTCTTGAAGCCTCTTTCTCTCTCCTGGGCTGGCCCCAGTTGGTCCGTCTGCTAGCGCACTGCTTCCATGTTCATTCTCCTTGTGAATTGACTCCACCCCCTTATTTTCCCAGGTTCTTCTACATTCTCTATTTTCTTCTAATATATCTACACCATCTGCTATCAGGAGGATAGCAGAACAGGTACCCACTTAAAAATACATTCCAAAGGCTGATCTGATTATAAAATCATGAAGGTTATAGGATCAGGAACAGGGAGCCCTTGAAGTTAATAGTTATCATCAGGAAAACCACTGTGTAGGTACCCTGTAATATCCTTGTCACACTGCACATTTCATACACAAAATAATCATGATGGGGATTTTATCCTGGATGCCAGATGTCCAATGACAGCAGCAAAAAGTCTTTATTAAGGCTAATAGTGCAGTGATTGCAATTTTGGGACACCTGTTATTATTGTGGCATACACCAATGATATTGATAAAGGTATTCTAAAGCATGTAATTCTTTTAACAGGGATATAGAGGAAGGTGGGTGAATTGTTTCATGGTATTTTTATAATATTTCAGTTGGGGGAATTATTTACACAAATCCTTTTGCACTTACAGTGAGAAATAATAGCCAAGAGGTAAAATGTAACTATAGTCAACTAAAGCTCTGACTAGAAAATCTTAACTTAAAGCCATCAGGTGACTGAAAAGATGTGGTTGGAGCTGGTATATTGTAGAAATGACTTTGTTTTCTCTTACTGTACTAAGGACAACTCAGTCATGCATTCACTGGTTACATATTACAAGGGTAGGCACAAACAGATACTTAATGGGTTATGATATACCTCTTTTTTAATGTAGATTGTGCAATCTGCTGGCTCTGTACATTACAACAAAAGTAAATTCAGAAGTATTAAGTTGAAATATTCTATTCTAATTTAATATATAGAACCAATTGAATATATGAGTTTTATTAATTCAGAGATTCTTTAGAATCCACCGTGTTTCTATGTGTGTCTAAATGATCTTTGATTTGGTAGAGGGTACAGTGGTGAACCGTAATATGGCGCATGATGGGTTAAAATAAAGTGGCCTAGTTAAGACACCATTCACATACGTTCCACAGCACCGTTCATCTGTGAAAATAGTATATGAATGGGGCCTAAAACACATTATCAGTTTACTGGTACTTTTATTTCTCCATGATCACTTTGAAGTTCATTTCTCTTTATATCAATAGTTATCAAATTATTAAACTGATTCTTTGCATGACATTCTGGTTGACTAATTTAAACTAACTTTTTTTTTTTTTTTTTATAGTTATGAGGCAAGTCCGTCTTCAAGCCCCAGTTCTTATTGCATCCTGCCATACATTTTCCATGCAATATCTAGAAAATAGCATTATATGCCATCCATTGAATTGAATGCCAACCATGTAATACAGGGTTGGTGTCACAATGAACACCTCAATCCCTTCTCCGGACCACGGTCGCGCTCGTATCTGTGTCTCTGGGCTGGCTTACTCCCCCCCGCTTCTGCTTCTTTTACGCTCCTGGGCACATGTATTTTTTTTGCCCCCGGGGAGCCATTTTTAATCTCAAAAATATTTGAAAATGCCCAAACATAAACCCCCCGGTCTTTTGCGGTCATAAATCGGGTCATTTTTAGCCCCAAAACAAAAATTTCGGCTCAGGTAAACAATTTTTAAAACCCTATCTGTACCACAGTAAGCCCCCGGATTTGCTGTACTGAAGCTATAAATCTGTAGCTTCGTATGGTTGTTGTGCAACACTCCTCAAGCATGGCTCCCCGATCTCACTTTGCATTCAAAGGCTGAGGGGCTTTAAAATTTTAAAGGGGCCAGCATGTCGCTGATTGTCAATCACCGGACCCTTTATTAACTCACTTCCTCCTACACTTCCTACCAGTTTGTTGGTGTATTTCCGCTAGTCAGTGTGTTCTATTCTATGTTCCGTTCCTGATATCTGACCTGTGCTCTGGACTTTGACTACTCTTTGCCTACCATCTGCCCTGACTTATCTGCAAATGACCTGACTACGTTCTGCCTGTTGCATGCCTTGATCTTACCAAATGTTCACCAACTATGCCTCAGCCTGCTATGTCTGTTCCACGCTGTACCTTAGTTGACACCGCTAACGGCCACATCAGGGAAAGCGACCTGGGAGTCTATCACAAAAAACCAAACCTTTTCAAAGACACGATGAAGAACGGGGGGCTCCGATGTTATTCAACATCTCTCAGGGACCAAAGGGGACCACATCTGCATGAGACACCAACAAGCCAAAACATTAACCCCTCCCCAATATCTGTCAGACACGAATGTCTTACAGCCATACTCTCTACAGTGAAGAGTGGTCTGCTCTAGGTGCAGTGTCAAACTGGGGTACCTGGAGCCCACCAGTGAAGTTGATTCTTATGGCCCACCCTACAACTACTGCATATACTGCATATGAGTCTTAACGCTTGCTTTCGCTTTTTTGCTTTCTCTTCTTTTCCCTTTTCCCCCCAAAAACACCCCAGACATGCTATACTGAGGGTCCATCTTGACCAAGGGTCCACCAAGGGTTTCCCCTGCTCCTCTGTGGGCTAGTCCAAGCTTGTCTAAGTTATACTAATGGTTTTAGCAATTCACCCCCCTATACTCTTCCGGTGCAATAATAAATAAAATCTGTGAAAATATAATTACACAAATTAGTAACCCCACAGACAGTGTTACATAATAGAAGAGTACATAATAATAATAATAATAATAATAATAATAATAATAATAATAATAATATATAAAATACATTTTAAAAATAATCCAAAATAAATAATTATATAAAAAATTTTTATAAAAACAGAGGGTCCAATGATTTCTTGATTTCAAGCTTTGTTTCAGACATCCAGGAACATTTGGTCCTGGGTTCACATTCAATCCTGGATTCAGAGTCATCACAAGTAGAACTGATCTGAAACGAAGTAAGGGTTTGTCTGTATCAATAATAGGAACACCCACAGAAAACTCAGGTTAAAATATATGTAATAAATAACAAAAATACAATAAAAAATGGAAACAAATTTGAATCAAATAAACCACCATAAGTTGTAAAGAGGAAACAAACATGCGTTAAGACCATAGTTGCCAACCCTCCCGTTTTGGGCAGGAGGTTCCCGCTAATGGGGGTCACCTCCCACCCCCCTGGCAGGGTTAGTGAACCTCCAGCCGCCAGCAGGCAGTGTTTTTTTTTTTTAAATGAATGCGGCTCCGGAGTAGCGTTAGGGGGCTGCTCCGGCGTCACCTGGGCCATTCCTAAGGGTGGACGAGGTAGGCACCACTTGCCAGAGGGGGCGCCCGCTGCCGGCCTCACCCGCCCAGCGATTCTCACTGACTTGTGCGGCCGTGGCCGCACAGTGTCGGTCAGCAGGTGCACGCTCCGTGCAGCTGCTCTTACGGAGAGGAGGCAGGAGGGATCGTTCCCGTCCTACCCTCTCCCCTGTATGTACAGCATTCAGTGTGCACTGGACATACAGATCAGTGTCGCAGGAGATGTACTCACACGGCTGTACTCACACCCCCTGCGATGCTGAGTCTCATCGGTCGGCAGCTTCTGCCAGCCCAGGAGATCTCTGACGCTGCAGGGAACCAGGTGAGGTAAGTAGATTTTTATTATTTTATTTTGATTAGCTCTAGGGGCACTACCTGGCTATAGACGACACTACCTGGATAATGGGGTCATCTACCTGGATAAAAGGGGCACTGCCTGGATAATGAGGACACTGCCTGGCTAATGGGGGCATCTACCTGGCTTTTGTGGGCATCTACCTGGCTAATGGGGGCATCTACCTGGATAATGGGGGCATCTACCTGGCTATTGGGGGAACTACCTGGCTGTAAGGAGCATCTACCTGGCTATTGGGGGCACTACCTGGCTATTGGAGAACTACCCGAGCTTCTTCCAGAGCCATTACACAGTTAGGTAGAGTGGGTGTGGCTTTTTGAAGGGGACGTGGCTCACAAACAAGATGGGCGTGGTCATGTACATTTTTGACACAGCGCTACGTGCGCCGCCCCTTACAATCTCCTGCTTTCTTACTTTCAAAAGTTGGCATGTATGGTTAAGACCTCTTGGAGTAACTGTGTTAAGAGTATAGATCCATTCTGCTTTGGGACAATTTTCTCTTCTAATCCACTCCTGTCAGATTAATCAATACACAATAAATGTCTCTAATATATAGGAGTTTAGAATCACAGCCATGCATCAGCGTAAAATGTCTAGGAATAGGTTTTCCAAAAGGAGTGAAGATTTTCTCCAGTTTGCCCAGAAAAAAACTTCTTTAAATGGACTCTAATGACCGCAATGGTCGTCTTTTTAGTTGAAGATTTATTATAAACAGCAATTGTTCCAATTGTTCCAATTGCTGTTTATAATAAATCTTCAACTAAAAAGACGACCAATGCGGTCATTATAGTCCATTTTAAAAAAATTTTTCTTCTGGGCAAACTGGAGAAAATCTTCACACCTTTTGGATCGCTATTACCCTGACCCCGTGCATCGGGCGTACGGAGCAAAACAGACAGACGGCTGCGGACGCCCGTGATTCTTCGGTTCCAAATATTTGGATGCTTAAAAAAGTGACGTGCCTTCATTTGCACAACAATAGAAGGTTAGTGCTTAAAATATGTACTAGTGGTTTTTATTCAAAAGTCGCAATATTGCGCTAGGGCTGTCTCGTTTTTGTTTTTGCTCTAGGAATAGGTTTTAACTTTGATAGTTCATCCTCAGTCTCGACAGCCATTATCCCCACCATATGTTCTCAAGTTCGCCTGCTAAGTTGTCTATTATTAAGTCCAAACTAGATGAGTTCTTAAGAAGAAAAATACAGTGTATCACCCCCATAGTAATATATGTAATAATATGGGTAAAGTGATTTTCCTTGTTTTTTGTTGAATCCTAAAAGATTTCAGTAGATTTTGTATTGGTACACATCAGTGCAATGACTTAGCATAAATGCATGTAACAGGATGTACCATTGCATAACACACACACACACACACAAAAATAAGATGACATATGACATTCACTCTCACCTCTTTTGTAGTGTACCTGATGTACATTAGAGCATAGAGCGTTCTCAGGAGCCAAGCCTACTCCATACACAGCAGGTGCCAGCTGTTAAGTGCAGCTGACACCCACTGTCCCCACCCAGGATTGGAGTTCTCTAAGTCAGTGCAACCATTGCATCTAAGCAGCTAAACAGGCAAACCCACACCCATAAACCTTTGGCCCACCAGCGATACAATCCCAAGGCTGCAATATATAATATAAAAAATAAACACAAAATTTAACATCATTTATATCACTGTGTACTTAAAAGTCTGATCAATTAAAATGTAATATTTATAATAAATAATCATTGCCAAAAACATATATTAAAAAAAAATTCTAAATTTGTTTGCATTTTCCAACCAAAACATGCAATAAAAGGTTAAATAGCTTGGCAGTCAGCTCACTCATTGATGCCTCTAGTAAAGTCCTTTCCACAGGTGCACGGTAAAGTGCAAAAAAGGCAAACCAGCTCCGTTTGTAAAAGGAATATAAAACAAGAGTTTACTCCAATTGAGTTTAAAAAAGCATACTTAGCTTAGATTTATATTAAGACATTCATATGATCAACATCTATACACGGAGCAACAGGATATACACGTGTGCAGTCTAAACTGTTTATAGTACAGTAAATGGTACCGTCAAAAAGTACAACTCGTCACACAAGGAACAAACCCTCATACAACTATACTGACAGAAAAATAAAGTTTTGGCTCAGAATGTGGGGAATTAAAAAACTAAAATTGTGTCACCAAAAATTTCTGCATTGAGAATCAGCTAATATTGTGTATTGTATGACCAAAACAGCTTTAAATCTGCCAAATTCCACAAGACCTCTGAAGTTGTCATGTGGTACCTGGTACCAAGACGTTGGTAGCAGATCCTTTAAAGGGGGTTTCCCATAAAAGACATGTATCAGCAATCCACAGGATGGATGATAAATGGGAAGAGGGGAGAAGGTGCTTTGGGACCCCCATGACCACTAAAGCCCGAAATTCACTGAGGCTCCCAGTTCAAAGACTATGGTATTGACAACTATTCCCGAGTGCTGAACTTGGCTATCATCACCAGTCCCAAGATAGTATACATTAAGTGCTGCACCGCCCATAGATTTGAGTTGTTTTTCCAGCACATTCCACAACTGCTTGGATTATGAGTTGGGAAATTTGGATGCAAAATCAACACCTAGAACTCTTTGTCATGTTCCTCAAACCAATGGTGAACAATTTTCCCAGAATGGCAGGGTACATAATGCTGCTAAAATAGGTAGCTGCCGTGAGAGAATAACCTCGGCAAAAGTTAAATATTTAATCCCTGCTCTTTGTGTTTTCTCGAGTTTTTGTGAAACCTGGAACACATTGGAGCACATATTGTAATGGCTGGCTCCATGTCCCGCCCTGTGGGTCACGGGCGCATCCATGCCCCCCTCTCCGGGCGCCCGGCGGGGCGTGTAGCGCCGCTGACCATGCTACGCGTTGCGGGCGCACCCATCCCATCCGCTTACCTGACCACGCTCCTGTCCTGCGCTCTCCCCCTGCCAGCCGGAAAACCAATGCGCACCTCTTAGCGTGCGCGTGCGCTTGTTCATGTGCGCCGGTGTTTGGATAATTGCCGGGCGCTGACCCTATATAATGTATGGGTCCACGTCACTTCCCTGCTGGATCTTTGTTGCTTCTGGGGCCTTAGAGAAAGCGTGCCTGAGTGTTTACCATCTTGCCGTGTTTTCTGACCTCCGCCTACGTTTCTCGCCGTCTGCCCTGTCCTTGCCGCCTGTCCCTGACTACGCCTTCACCTCACGATTTTGTATCACGCTAACCCTTGGCTGCCACCTCAAGCTAGTCTCGTCAGGGGTAGCGACCTGGTAGACTCCCGCCGCAGCAAGTCCATCCTGCTTTGCGGCGGGCTCTGGTGATAACTGGGACCTACTTGGATTCCGCTTCCTGGCGTGGCTTACACCATCGCTTGCGGAGGTCCCGAGGATCCACTGTCCCGGCCGTTACACATATATAATGGCAAATGTACCAGAATTCTGGTTCAGTTTTGCACAAAAATGCTGGCATTACACCACATTTATTACTTGTTTTAGACAGTTTCTAGACACTCCGGAGCCTGGTCTGCCAAAATGTGGGTGGTCTCAGAAAAAGGCATGGTCTCGGTAAAGGGTATGATTCAGCATGCAAAGCTGTGCGCCAAAAAAATTCACCAAAATTGTAAACATGTGCCAGATTTATCAACACTATGATAAATGTGGTGCTTTATAAGACTCTCTAGTCTAAGTTTACAATATCTAAGAATTAGTATTGATAAATGTGGCCCAAAATATCAGCTGAACAACATATACAAGTCCATTGACAAACCACTGTAAAAACACACATCACAACTGCATACTGGGAACATCCCATAAGACTTGTGACTTTAGAGATACTCTGACCCAGTTGTCTAGATGTCTTGTCTATTTTGCCTAACTTGCCCGTTTTTCCTGCTTCCAATACATCAGCTTCACAAACTTGCTCACTTGCTGCCCATATCCTATATCCCATCCCACAACAGGTGCCATTGCAATAATCAATGCTATTCACTTTACTGTCAGTAGCATTAATGTCATAGCTGCTGTATAAGCATTATGGCTATTAACACCAATATGTGCCTAATGGATTCTATGAACACCAGTTATTAATTAGTCACAAAGTAATTGGTATTCCCATGAACACTAAAATATTAGGATTAGGATAACATCTAGGGTGACATGTATGTAGAAGTCTGCCGTCTTTTCATCCTGAAAACTGGCACAGCCCTGTTCGCTATATTTTTAATCAGGCATACTCCAAAATTATGCGCAATATAAAGTGCCCGCGGTACTTTGTAATGCGCCTAAGATCGGGGGCATGCTGGAGGCGTCGCACTACAACCGTACAAAGCTGCACATTTATAGCTTCAGTACGGCAAATCCAGGCACATTACTGCTTTAAAAGTGGTTTACCTGACCCTGAAGTGTCGCTTAGTAGCTAGAAAGTGCTAAATTCAAGTGCACTCTATACTACTAATGTGCCAAAATACATACTGTACATGTCACCCCTAATCTCTATGGACTCCTAAAGACTGTGGTCTGAGCTAACAACTTGGGTCAGCAACATGGCCTTGCAAAGTTTTCTTTCGCTCCCTTTAGATTTTGGGAGTATAGTAAACAGTGAATGGCCAAACAGAATATGTTGACAATGTCAGTGGAATTTTTGTTCATCTGTGAAATTAAGAGTATAACAGTATCTTTGTAGTAATAGCATATGTGTACGTGCTTTACTAACATGTCTCTATCATTACATTCTCATGAAGCCACCTAAAGGCTGTGAAGTACCAACAGTAATATTCACTAGAATATATTGCCTTTGCGTAGAACAGTTGAACACCCAGGACTTGCAGGGTTTAGTTTGTTTTGTGTGAACAAAATATAAGAGACCACTTTGATAGCGCAAAAGTTTTCAAATAGCCTTTTTACATTATTTTGGATCACATATATAAATACTGGTGCCACCAGGCTAAATACCCTTTTTGATTATCTAAGTCCAGTTACATACTAGAATTGAAAGCAAAGAGCCAATAACAACAAATTCAACTTGTCTCAGACAGTAGTATTCGCATGTGCATACTGACACCTGGTGGCTATATTTTATACTGTAGTCGAACTGAACAATGTCAAATATTTTAGAGGCTTTGTATACAACAAAGTATAACACACTTCGGATTCTGTACTATATAGACACAGAGCTCACCAGGAGATGCTGAACATAACAAAAATAGTAACCATTAGTGTTGAGCGATTATTATTGACAAAGTTGAAATCGGCAAGGTTTTTATGGTGATCGAAATTTTTAGATCATGCGATAAATTTAAAGGCTAAAATCGTGCATCATCTATTAAATCGCGCCCTTTCCCCCGCTTCCGAAATTTTTGGGGCCCCAGATCAGATTTCAGAAAAGACAGGTGATATTGGGGGTGGGTCCTGACTGGGATTGAAAGGGGTTTCGATTTGGCTGGAAAAATCACATGACCTCGTTTTACATAGAAAAACTTTCCCTTTTAGCCTTTTTCTCTCACGTCTCATAGGAGTGGAAAAGTCGTCGCCGTGGCCCAAAAAGCTCAGCGAAATTAATCTATTTCTGCACAAGAAAACCTCTACATTACTGTGATCCTTTCAATTTTGTTAATTTGAATTGGGAAAATTTAGTTTTTGGGGAAGAATTTTTAAAGGGAATCTATTGCTGTAAATCACGGGGGGGGGGAAGGGGCCGCGGGGGAACACAGACAGCTCATAAAGAACACTGGATAAAGATCACCAAAACTTTTTGTAGACATTGCACTCAATTCTTTTTTTATTAATTTTTTTCTATTTAAATATTTCCTAATATTGGGCACCTGAACTTTTATTTGGGTACACATCATTTCTAGTAACTGCAGGTCTCTCTGTTTTAGGTTGCAAAACTCCACTTTCATTATTCATTATACATTTCAGTGGATTGAGTGTTCATTTGTTCCAATTTGTGTCCATTCCACCTTTGTTCATTAAATCCACCTTGGCACTTAAATCTGAAACATCAATTTTTAAGTCACCACAGGTGAATTGAAAGGTGCAAAAAATACTGTGTATAACAGGAGAGAACATAACGATACGTGTTTTTGACTTTGGCGCAACTAACAGCTTTGTTCATTGACGCAGCTTGCACGTAAATCTTAAAACAGCAATTTTATAGTCCACTCACAGGTGTAATTGGAAGAAAAGGTCAAAAATACCGTGTCTTCTACGAAAACATAGACAGATCCGTGGTTTTTTGACTTTGGGCGCACTACAGCTTTGTTCATTGACGCGCTTGCACGTAAATCTGAAAAACAGCAATTTTTATAGTCACGCACAGGTGAATTGAAAGGTCTATGAAATACCGTTATTAACAAAAAACATAGACAGATATCTTTTTTCTTACTTTGGGGGCGCACTACAGCTTTGTTTCATTGACGCAGCTTGCAACTTAAATCTAAAATAGCAATTAGTAAGGTCCCACCATAGGAATTGAAAGGTATCAAAAAATACATTTTATTATCCGAATACATTCAGATACGTGTTTTTTTGACTTTGTCGCACTACATCCTTTGTTCATTGACCATGCTTGCACGTAAATCAGAAAACAGCAATTTTGATAGTCACCACAGGTGAATTGAAAGGTGCAAAAAATACATTTTATTATACGCATACATTTCAGATTACGTGTTTTTTTGACTTTTGATACGCACTACAAGCTTTGTTACATTGAACGCAGCTTGCACTAAATCGAAAACAGCAATTTTATAGTCACCACAGTTGAATTGGGAAAGGTGCCAAAATTACCGGTATTATACGAAAACATAACAGAATACGTGTTGTTTTGACTTTGGCGCAAATACAGCTTTTGTTCTATGACCACAGCTTGCATGTAAATCTGAAAAAAGAGCAATTTGTATAGTCACCACAGGTGAATTGAAAGGTTGGCAAAAAATACATTTTATTATACTAGATACATTACAGATACGTGTTATTTTTACTTTGGGAGTGCACTACAGCTTTGTTCTTTGACCGCAGCTTGCACGAAAATCTTAAAACAGCAAATTTTATAGTCACCACCATGAGAAATGAAAAGGTGCAAAAAAATACCTGGATTATAATACGTAAAACCTAACAGATACTGTTTTTTTTTTACTTTGGCGCACACAGCTTTGTTTCATTTACGCTGGCTTGCACGTAAATCTGAAACAGCAATTTATATAGTCACCACAGGTGAATTGAAATGTGCAAAAACTAAATTTTATTATCCGAATACATTTCATTATACGTGTTTTTTGTGACTTGTGCGCACTACAGCTTTTTTCATTGACGCAGCTTGCACATTAAACTTAAAAACGAGCAATTTCATAGTCACCGACAGGTGAAATTGAAGGTGCAAAAAATACCGTGTAATTATACGAAAACATAACAGAATACGTGTTTTTTGATCTTTGGCGCACTACAGCATTGTTCATTGGCGCATCTTGCACGTAAATCTGAAAACAGCAATTTTATAGTCACCAAAGGTGAAATTGAAAGTGCAAAAAATACCGGTCTTATACAAAATCATAACATATACGTGTTTTTTGACTTTGGGCGCACTACATCTTTGTTCATTGACGCAGCTTGCACTAAATCTGAAAACAGCAATTTTAAGTCAACCACAGGTGAATTGAAAGGTCTAAGAAATACCCGTGTATATATACAGAAAACATAACAGATACGTGTTTTTCTACTTTGAGCGCACTAACCAAAGCTTTTGTATTGACGCAGGCTTGCACTTAAATCTTAAAAAGAGCAATTTTATAGTCACCATTAGTTGAATTGAAAGGTGCAAAAAATTACATTTTATTATCCTAATACATTTTCAGATACGTGTTTTTTGACTTTTGTTGGGCGCACTACAAGCTTTGTTCATTGACGCAGCTTGGCACGTAAATCTAAAACAGTCAATTTTAATAGTCACCACAGCTTAATTGAAATGTGCAAAAAATACCGTGGATCATACGAAAAACCATAACATATACGTGTTTTTTTGACTTTGGTGCACTACAGCTTTGTTCATTGACAGCAGCTTGCACGTAAATCTTAAAAACAGCAATTTTATAGTCACCCACAGGTGAATTTGAAAGGTGCAAAAAATAAATTTATATTTATCCGAATAACCATTTCAGATACGTGTTTTTTTACTTTTGTGGGTGCACTAAACAGCTTTGGTTCATTGACGCAGCTTGCCGTAAAATCTGAAAACAGACAATTTTATATTCACCAAGGGTTTAATTGAAAGGTGCAAAAAAATACCGTGTATTATACGAAAACATAACAGATACTTGTTTTTGATGGACTTTGGCGCACTACAGCTTTGTTCATTGACGGCAGCTTGCACGTAAAGCTTAAAACAGCAATTTTCGTAGAGTCCTCCACAGGTGAACTGAAAGGTGCAAAAAATACCTGTTTATTATACAAAACATAACAGGATACGTGTTTTTTGACTTTGGCTGCCCACAAGCATTGTACATTGACGCATCTTTGCACGTAAATCTGAAAACACACAATTTTAATGAGTCACCACAGGTGAATTGAAAGGTCAAAAAATACCGTGTATTATAGAAAACATAAAAGATACTGTTTTTTACTTGGTGGCCACTAACCAGCATTTGTTCCATTGTCGCAGCTTAGCACTTAAATCTTAAAACAGCAATTTTTATAAGAGTCACCAAAGGTGAATTGAAAGGGTTCAAAAAATACCGTGTATTATACGAAAACATAAAGATACGTGTTTTTTGACTTTTGGCGCACTACAAGCTTTGTTCATTGACGCTGCTTGCCACGTTAAATCTTAAAACAGCAATTTTATTAGGCCCACAGGTGAAGTTGAAAGGTTGCAGAAAAATACCGTGTATTATACGAAGACATAACAGATACGTGTTTTTTTGACTTTGCGCACTACAGCATTGTTCATTGACGCATCGTTTCACGTAAATCAGAAAACAGCAATTTATAGTCCCCCACAGGTGAATTTGAAAGATGCAAAAATACCCGTGTATTTAATACGAAAACATAACAGATACGTGTTTTTTTTGACTGGTGCGGCGCCCACAGCTTTGTTTCATTGACGCGCAGGTGACTTGCACGTAAATCGTTAAAACAGCAATTTTAGAGTCACCACAGGTGAATTGAAAGGGTGTCAAAAAATAAAATTTTATTATCCGGAAATACATTATCAGATACGTGTTTTTTTGACTTTGGCGCACTACAAGGCTTTGTTCATTGACGCAGCTTGTGCCACCGTAATCTTAAAACAGCAGATTTCCATAGTCACCACAGAGAACTGAAAGTGCATAAAAATACCGTGTATTATACGAAAACATAACAGATTACTGTTTTTGACTTTGGCGCACTACAACATTGTTCATTGACAGCATCTTGCACGTAAATCTGAAAACAGCAATATTTAAAGGTCACCACAGGTGTGAATTGAAATTAGTGCAAAAAATACCGTGTATTATACGAAAACATAACAGATACGAGTTTTTTGACTTTTGGGCGCCCCACAGCTTTGTTCATTGGTGACCCCGCAGCTTGCACGTAAATCTTAAAACAGCGAATTTTTATAGTCACCAAATGTGTAATTGAAAGGTGCAAAAAATACATTTTATATCGAATAACATTTCTATAACGAGTGTTTTTTGACTTTGGCGCACTACAAGCTTTTGTGTGCATTGACGCACTTGCACGTAAATCTTGTAAAACACAATTTTATAGTCACCCACAGGAGAAATGAAAGGGTCAAAAAAAAACCCGGTGTAATTATACGAAAACATAACAGATACGTGTTTTTTTACATTGGCTCACTACAAGCTTTGTTCATTGACGCAGAGCTTGCACGTAAATCTGAAAACGAAGCAATTTTATAGTCCACCACATGTGAATTTGAATTTGTGCAAAAAATTCCGTGTATTATATGAAAACATAACAGAACGTGGTTTTTTGACTATTGGCGCACTACAGCTTTGTTCATTGACGGAAGCTTTGCACGTACACCTGAAACAGCTAACTTATAGTCACCACAGGTGGTGGGGGGGGAAATTAAAGGTGCAAAAAAATACCGTGTATTATACGAAAACAATAACAGATACGTGTTTTTTGACTTTGGGGGCGCACTACACTTTGTTCATTGACACAGGCTTGTAACGTAAATCTGAAAACAAGCAATTTTATAGTCACCACAGGTGAATTGAAAGGTGCAAAAATAACATTTTATTATCCGAAGATTACAGTTACAGATACGAGTTATTTTAACTTTGGCGCACTTACACTTTGTTCATTTGCGAAGCTTCAACGTAAATCTGAAAACAGCAATTTTATAGTCACCACAGGAGAATTGAAAGGTTCAAAAAATAACCGTGTAATATACAAAAACATAACCAGATACGGTGTTTTTTTTTACTTTGTGCGCACTACAGCTTTTGTTCATGATGCAGCTTGCACGTAAAGTCTTAAAACAAGAAATTTATATCACCACAGGTGATTGAAAGGTGCAAAAAATACAGTGTATTATACGAAAACATAAACAGATACGTGTTTTTTGACTTATGGCGTACTTCAGCATTGTTCATCTGACGAATCATGCACGTAAATCTGAAAAACAGCAATTTTATATCACCACAGGAGAATTTTGAAAGACAAAAAATACTTTGTATTATACGAAAACATAACAGATAACGTGTTTTTTTTTTTTTGACTTTGGGGCCGCCCCACAGCTTTGTACATTGACGGGCAGCTTGCACGTAAATCTTAAAACAGCAATGTTTAATAGTCACCACAGGTGAATTGAAAGGTTGCAAAAAATAAATTTTATTATCCGAGATACATTACAGAACGTGTTTTTTGTTGACTTTGTGGCGCACTAACAAGCTATGTTCCATTGACGCAGCTTGCATCGAAATCTTAAAACAGGCAATTTCAGTAGTCAGCGGGGCACCACAGGTGAAAACTGAAAGGTGCAAAAAATACCGTGTATTATACGCAAACATAACAATACGTGTTTTTTTGACTTTGGTCGCACTACATGCATTGTTCATTGACCGCATCTTGCACGTGAAATCTTCAAAAACAGCAATTTTATTAATCCCCACAGGGAGTGAATTTGTAAAGATGCAAAAAATACCGTGTATTAATACGAAAACATAACAATACGTTTTATTTTTGACTTTGGCTCCCCACATCATTGTGTTCATTGACGCAGCTTGCACGAAAATCTTAAAACATCAATTTTATAGTCACCACAGGTGGTGAATTGAAAGGTGCACAAAAAAACATTTTATTATCCGGAATTACAGTATTCAGATACGTGTTTTTTTGTGACATTGGGGCCGCACTAATACTATCTATGTATCAATGTGACGCAGCTTGCAAACGTAAATCTGAAAAACAGACAATTTTTAAAAATAGTTCACCACAGGTGAATGAAAGGTGCAAAAAATACCGTGTATTATTACGAAAACATAAGCAATACGTGTTTGTATTTTACTTTGGCCGCACTACACTTTGTTCATTGACGCATCTGCCACGTGAAATCTTAAAACAGAATCAATTTAATAGTCACCACAGGTGGGAATTGAAAGGTCAAAAAATACCGTGTATTATACGAAAACCATAACAGATACGTGTTTTTTTTACTTTTGGGCGCACTACAGCTTTGTTATTGATGCAGCTTGCACGTAAATCTTAAAACAGCAATTTTATATAGTCCCACCAGCAGGTGAATTGAAAGGTGCAAAAAATAACCGTGTATTATTACGAAAACCATAACAGATACGTGTTTTTTTTTGACTTTGTGGCATACGTGTTTTTTACTTTGGCGCACATACAGCTTTGTTTCATGTGACGCAGCATGCACGTAAATCTTAAACAGCAATTGTTATAGTCACCACAGAGAATTGATAAGGGCAAAAAATACATTTTATATCCGAATACATTCAGATACGTGTTTTTTGACTTTGGCGCACTACAGCTTTGTTCATTGACAGCAAGCTTAGCACGTAAATCGTAAAACAGCAATTTTAAAGTCACCACAGGTGAATTGGAAAGTCAAAAAATACTGGGTATTATACAAAAACATAACAGATACGTGTTTTTTGACTTGGCGCACTACAGCTTTGATCATTGACGCTGCTTGCCACTTAAATCACGAAAACAGGCAATCTTATAGTCCACCACAGGTGATAAGAAAAGGTGCAAAAAAATACCGTATTATACGAAACCATAACAGATACGTGTTTTTTGCACTTTTGCCCATCCAGAATTTGTTGATAGAGACAGCCTGCAGTTAAATTAAATCCAGCAATTTTGTTGAATTAGAGGATTTGAAATCGCTGTGATTTCCTTGTGTCTTTACATGACATGGGAGCTTTTCCAAAACTTTTCCATACCTTCTTCAAATTTTATATTTCTGAACATGAGCAAATGCAGGTGGTACGCGACCAAAGAGGGGGTAGCACATGGAGGAAGAGGTACGAGAGAGGTGGCTCCTTCCAGTGCTGGCGACAACACGCATGCCAGCGGATCGTAGATTTTGCGGGACCGTGAGGCCCAGTCATCGCTGGGTCCCAATGGCCCCTGTGAAATCTCAGTAACGAACAGCGTCCGCCAATCTGTCCCTTCCATGGTTAATGCAACCTGCATCCAGCAGTCTACCTCCTCGACTTCCCCAACACGGCCAACAAATGCCCGTCATCAGCATCATCAGAATCCGTCCAAACATGAAGCAGCCCAAAATGTGAACTCGTGTACCCAGCATGGGATAAATCCTTGTCTGAAGACCTCTTTTGATGACAAAATGCAGTTGGGGTCAGAAGGCATGTTAAAAGATCAAGAGATGATTTAGTCTGCCTCGACGACCCCAGTTACAGATGCCATCATAGGAGGAGAAGGTAGCCGACAATTCGCAAAAAGCACCGGCGTCGGCAATGCCTGCAGGCCCTCTTCTTGAAGCCCGCAGCTTCTGGATGCAGAAAGTCAGGACGACCAGTCACCTGTGTTGATGATGATGATGATGACGGACATTGCGGATCCATCGTGGTCTTTCCGCAGTAATTTGCTTGCGAGCGCTATTCATCACGGACGAGAGAAGACTATGGGGTAGTGTCAATACGGGTCCCGCCACAAAAAAGGGAGATGGAGGTCGCAAAGGTCCCGCTGATATGATTCCGCCTAGCCACGTTAGCGCAAACCCCGCTCCTCGCTTATTCCGTCAAAAAGGTCCAGGACCTCTCAAGCCTGGGCCTTCTTTGAGCAAGATCAGATTCACCCACGATGTCATATGCCGCCATTGCCGTAAACGCATAAGTAGAGGCAAGAAACCTTAAGTGGTTAACCACCGCCAACATGTCAGGTCACATGCAGGAATGCATGAGTTGAAAATGGAGGAACACTGGCCAAAAAAGGCCAGACCGACCGCCGGGCCTCCAACCACTGTCACACCCTCTGTCTCCGCCGCCTCCTCCTCCTCCGCCACCACCCCAGCGTATCCTCATCTGCCATATACCTCTCAGAATCATGACAGGGATCAGCCTCCGCATCAGCCTCCACCGTCGCCCAAGTACCTGCATGCACCACCAGAGAACCCATCCTATTCTTCTCCTTCCGCCAGTTTTGACGACCAGCACGCCGTACAGCGGCCAGTCTATCACAGCCCTTCTAGGTCTTCCAGGTTTGGTGAGCAGAAAACACTATAACCCAAACCTCCCAAGCCAAAAGCTGAATGTCAGGCATTGCCAGGCAATTTGGCCTTTGGAAATGTTGCCTTTCCGTTCTGGTGGACACAGATGGTTCTGCCACATTCAATGGCCCTTGCCAGCCCCCAAATACCAGACTGCCGAGCAGGCCTTTCTTGCAAAAAGCCGTCCCTGCCCTGACCCAGACACGTGTCAACTAAAATTTTTCAAGTCGTGTTGACTGCATCTGTGGCCGAAAAGTCCATCTGACCCCCGACACAATGACAGTTTAGCACGGGCCAAGGCCGCTATATCTCTGTGGACAGCACACTGGGAGAGCTGGTAGGATGTCTCTGGGGGTGACAGTGGCACTCAGCACGGCGCACGCTCTTGCAAAACCGCAGGGCATGGTGCAGGGCTCTTTCCCCAAGGTCTTCTGGTGTGCATCACGATCCAGAGAAACCAAGCCGTTTTGAAATTAATCTGTCTTGGAGACCGTCCCACACAGGTCAGGAGCTGTGGACGGCTCATCCGCAACGAGACCGAGCTCATGGCTGGGTGACAAGACCTTGTCAGGCAAGGTGGTAATGCTATTAACGGCGAAAATCTGCTTGGCCGCCCTTAAGATCGGTAGCATGGAGCACATCCCTATGCCTGGCACATGTCCTGAACTGTCGTCCAGAAATTTCTCAAGAGCTACCACGGGTCTGGACTGCCTGCTGAAGAAGGCGCGAGTCTGAGTTCGCCACTTCCGCCGTTCGCCAACCCTGCTTCGTCCCGCCTGGCTGCGTTGCAGCGTCAGCTCGGACCCTCCCCATCAACCGTCTCATTGTTGACTGTGGCAACACGCTGGAATTTCCACCCTCCACATGCTCCAGCGATTGTGGCAAGCAGCGCAATTCCATTATACGCAGATACCGTAAGAGACACATGGCCTAGACAAGCAGCGGTGCGACCTCGGGGTGTTGAGCCTCCGAGAGTGGAGGCAGGTGAAAGAGCCTGCACCCATCCTTGCCAGTTTGAGAAGAAGCCACCAAAATGGTCGTGCGGACAATGCCCATGTCAGCATGAGCATTGTGGTGATCTAGTTCTGGAACGATCGTTGGACATCTGAACAACAGGTCCCGGCCAGCGACGGAGGAGGAAGACAGACACAGATGCGGACACGTAGCCTTTTCTCTCCGTCAAATCCACAAGGCCCGACAGTTTCACAATTTCATCGGTTCTTCATTAGGCAGTGGGTTCGGGTCCAAGCTATTAGTGCAAGGTGCGCATCAGCTCTCAGGGTGCATCATCTCAGGCAAGTCAGGGCTGTGTTGAAGCTGTGCCCCGGATGCAGCGGAGGAGAGGAGGAGGAAGAAGAGGAGGAGTATTCTAGACGTCCCTGCCATGGAAAGAGTTGGCGGCGAATTTGAGGCGAGGAGGAAGAAGAGGAAGCATCATTTGCTAAGTGCCACTCGCCCAGAGCATTGGAAATCAAGGCTCCCTCTCTCACCATGAGTGTTTGGATGCACCATTTCCTCCAACATGATCCCTCGCATTAAGGCCATCCAAAATGAACAACAGTTACTGGTGGCCACCCTCCTGTGATCCCCGATACAAAACAATACTCAGCACATTCCCTTCCAAGCCCCCCAAATGAGAGTTAAAATGTAGGAAATGAGACCTTTCTTGATTGATAAACTGGAGACATCTGTGGCGTCTGCTTCACGTCTTCAAATGTCACGGAGGAACAACGCAGTGACGTGACAGCAGTAGGAGTGAGCCAAGTAAGCCGTAGCGCAGTCAGCAGGCCAATGTTGGCAGAAGCCTAATGGGTGACCTCTGTCAATACTTTATTTACCACCTCCCAACGCATGCCAAATGCAGGCACACATACAACACCCAGAGACCAGCTAAGATCAAGGTGCACGACTATCTGGTCTCAACACCGAAGTTTTTTATGTGTTCCGGACCCAATAGACTTCTGGGTATCCCAAAATGACGAAATGTACCCAGCTGGCTCGCCACGCCAAAGAGGTGTTGTCAGCCCAGCAGCCAGCGTCATAACTGAGCGGGAACCTTTCGCACAGCCGAGGAGTCATTACAGACAAAACGCATTCCGGCTTTCCACAGATACTGTGGATCGTTTGACTTCATCAAGATGAACAGGCATGGATCTCAGATGATGTTGTGGCCCCAATAGCCCGAGGTCACCATTAAATTGCTGGAGTCTACTTCACATTCTTCTCCAAACAGAAATGGTCCACTAGAAAAACAATTTTAAAATGATCATTCTTACTGCAATTTTTATTCTAGTTCCCAAACATTCATTTTGCTGGTTTTGCTGTGAAGAGGACTGTAAAAGAACACCGAGTTTCATGACAAAACCATATTCCATTACTCACTCATCATTTAGAATTTATTGCATAGTCAATGGTTTTGGGTCATGTTGCCTCACAATTTTTAACAGTGGCTGAGAAGTCATATTTTTTTTAATTTTTTTTGGGGTCATGTTGCTATGAGATAAAGCTATAATCATGGTCCCTTTGGAACAGAAAGTGCTTCTAATTGGCATTTCTCCTCACAATTTTTAACAGTGGGCTGAGAAGTCATTTTTATAATTTTTTGTGGTCAAGCTGCTTTGAAATGCCAGCCATACTACACGGTCCCTATTCTAAAATTTGTTTCTAATATACATTTGTTCTCACATTGTCAAAAGTAGCTCAGGTCAAGTTTTGAAATTTGGGGCATTTTGCTGTGAAATGCACTATACTACAGGTCCTATACTAAAAAATGGTTGTTTCTTTCTAACAGACCATTTGTTTCTTCACAATTGTCCCAAGTGACTCAAGGGACATGCTTTGAATTTTTTTGGAGCCATTTTGCTGTGACAAGCAAGCAATACTACAGGTCCTATTATAAAAAAATGTTGTTTCTAACAGACATTTGTTCTTCACATTGGTCAAAAGTGGGCTCAGTGGGTCATGTTTCTGAATTTTTGGGACATTTTGCTGGACATGAAGCTATACTACAGGTCCTAATAAAAAAATTGTTGTTTCAAAACAATACATTTGTTCTTCACAATTGTCAAAGTGGCTCAAGGGTGATGGTGCTGTCAGAAACAGGAATAGTGTCGGACACTGTTAATGGACACATATAGCAAAATGACTAGTTTTATATACAAGAATCTTTAACATAGCTACAATCCTGTATTGAGACAACCTATTTAATTATAATTAAAAAAAAAGAGAAACCAAAGACATGGTGTGATCCTCCTATTTTAAAAATGTTGTATTCTAGAATTAAACTACTAAAAAAACTTGCATGTACAAAATAGCTGTTAAAAAATTCTCTGAATTGTAACAGGGAGGTACCGGAAAACTGACCAGATGTAGGTTTTTCAGAGACATGGAGTAATGGAGCATGGACAGAGAACAAGTAACAGGACCATTTCCTCCAGCACGTTTAGTAAAATGAGAAAAAGAATGCAAGAAAAAGGCCACCTGGGTGGAACAGAAAGCGTTAACCACCAGTAATTCCAAGTGAAGAACAATTGGTCCACAACTCATACGGAGGTCAAGCGCTCCCAGGTCTTGACTGTGTACGGGAAAGGCTGGAGTTCTCCACTTCGCTCCGCACTCTGCTTCAGCACGACAGTTTTCGTTGCTGCGCATCAGGGCTTTTTAAAAACCTGGGGTTTTAAAAATAGTGACGGACGCCACCCGGGGTTTTCACCCACCCACTGTAACTCCGGCCCGGGGTCAGCTGTGGCACAGGACGTATAGTCAATGTCCATTCAACTAAAATGGGGGTTAAAAGACTCCTTTTTCCAGCACTTTTTAATCTGGGGTCGACGGGTTTTTTAAGGGCATACTGCGGTTCAGGACGGGTAATCAATGTCCATTTTCAACTAAAATGGTGTTGAAAGATTTTCCCTTTTCCCGGCACTTTTTTTATCTGGGTCAACAGGTTAAATGGCATGCTGGGTCCGGGCCCGGGTTTGTCAATGTCCATTAAACAAAATGGGGTTGAAAGACTCCTTTTTTCCCGGCAATTTTTAATCGGGGTCATGCAGGTTTGGGGCTCATGCGTGGCCCGGACGGGTAAGTCAATGCCAGTAAAAACAAAATGGGTTGAAAGACCCTTTTTTCGGCCTTTTTTAAACGTGGCGACAGGTTTTAAAGGGTCATGCTGCGGTCCCCGGACAGAGTTTGTCAAGCCAGTTTAAATAAAATGGTGGGTTTAAAGCTACTTTCTCCAGCCTTTTTTAATCTGTGGGTCAGCAGGTTTTTTTTGGGTTAGCTGCTTCCAGGACAGGGATATCCCCTACCAGTTCAAGAAAATGATGTTCAAAAAAACTGCCCCTGCACTTTTTAATTTGTGGTGATGCGGTTTTTAAATCTGCTGTGGACAAACAGGGATAGTGTGGGGTGTGACTTTTTTTTTTGTGGCCTTTTTTTTAACCTAAGTGTGTTGCCAAAATTGCGGATCCATTTGACTGTTGTGGGTGTTTTTCCCCTTTTCCAGCCCTGTTTTGGGGGGGTTTAAAAAATGAAGGTGGTTTTTTTGCTCTCCCAAGACTTTTTAAAGGTCATCGGGGAAAGATCGCACGACTATCGAAAAACCTTATTGATGGTGGCCGACTATCGATTATCGCCCGATGTCGATAGCCAACGTAATCGCTCAACACTATTAAGCAGCATAAAGTAGCTGTCAAGTTCCCTTTAATGCAGTAATATGGTTCACTTTGAAACTTTATGGTGTTTCAATATGAACACACTTTAAAAGAAAATGAAGTAGGCACAGGAAGTCCACCAACCCCAGAAGTGGAGTCCAATTGGTAACTTTTCTCTACCCAGCTCAACTGACAGGTCACTCGTCTGTTTATCTATTGGGAGACCCTTGTTAAATAATGCAAACTTGTCAGGTGGTTTATGTTGCCCTATTTGAGAGCAGGATGTGATAGAGGGAGAGAAACTGAGCATTGTGATATATAGGGTTATATGATAGAAGAGAAAATGAGCTCTGTGGTATATATATATAGGGTTATATGATCGAGGAGAGGAGCTGAGCTATGTGATATATAGGGTAATATGATAGGAGAGGAGCTGAGCTCTGTGATATATAGGGTTATATGACAGAGGGAAGAAGCTGAGCTCTGTGCTATATAGGGTTATATGACAGAAAAGAGAAGCTGAGCTCTGTGATATATAGTGTTATATGATAGAGGAGAGAAATTAAGCTCTGTGATATATAGGATTATATGATAGAGGAGAGAAACTGAGCTCTGTGATATATATAGGGTTATGTGATCGAGGAGAGGAGCTGAGCTATGTGATATATAGGGTTATATGATCGAGGAGAGGAGCTGAGCTATGTGATATATAGGGTTATATGAGAGGAGAGGAGCTGAGCTCTGTGATATATAGGGTTATATGACAGAGGGGAGAAGCTGAGCTCTGTGCTATATAGGGTTATATGACAGAAAAGAGAAGCTGAGCTCTGTGATATATAGGCTTATATGATAGGAGAGGAGCTGAGCTCTGTAATATATAGGGTTATATGGTAGAGAAGAGAAGCTGAGCTCTGTGATATAAATAGGGTTATATGGTAGAGAAGAGAAGCTGAGCTCTGTGATATAAATAGGGTTATATGATAGAGGAGAGGAGCAGAGCTCTGTGATATATAGGGTTATATGATTAGGAGCATTTCTGAGTAAATCTCTTTCTCTTTAAGAGACATTGGAAATCCCGCTTACTCCGTCTACATACAGTGATTGACAGCTTTTCCTGAATCAATGTGTATACAGAGCAAACGATCAACCCCTGTATGTAGATGTAAAGGAGCAGCATATTCACTTTCTTTTTTAGTATTTTCTCTGCTTTGTACTAAGAAATCATGCTTCAAATAATATAAACTTGCGGTATATATCACAGAGTTCAGCTCCTCTCCCTCTATCACATTGTGATTTGAAATAGGGCAACATAAACCACCGAACACGTTCCCTTTAAGTTGGGCTAGGCAAGAAGAAGCCTCTCATATGGCCCCAGAAATTCCATAGCGTTTCAAGATAAAACATATCATGACCACAAGCCAAATGCTCTGTGTCTGTGGAAACATGGCACAGGACAATGGAAAAGGTCATAGACAGATTACTGAGCCACTGAATGGATCTCGAAGGCAATTTACTATACCATATAGAAACAATAACCATTCATGGAACAACGCATTTCACATGGCTACATCCACACTTCATCAGGTCCAGATGGACTTTATCAGAAAGACCTGATGAAATGTTGATGCAGACAGACAAAATGTGTTGTTTCATCAATGTTAATTGCTTCTAGATGTTATGATAAATTATCTCTGAGTTATTTCCAGTGGCTTAGTAAGATATTTATGATCTTTTCCATTGTCCGATTCCAGGTTTCCTCAGACACAGAGCGATAAACTTGCGATTGTGAAATGTCTTGACTACTAACATGAGGTGAGTATGATATCTTACCTCCTCATAGACCAATTTAAAACGTACTATACAAAGGATATTTTCTGTTAGAATAAAACACTGTTACTGTGTTGAGGAGTCCTGAGGCTATTTTTCAAGTCCAAAGTAAAAGTAATATACTTGTATGGGATTGTAACACAGAGTCTTCTTTTTACCCACATACTTTTGTTGATGCCTGGTTGTGCAAGGCATGGCAGTTCAGTCTCATTCTCTTGAATCTAACTGTGCTGTAGTACCAGACACAGCCCATGGAGTGGTTAAGTTTCTGGATGTAGTGTTCCTGTGCAGTGGACAACATAGCAGTGGGGAATTGTAGCTTCATGAGCCAAGCTACTGTTAGGTAGTATCTAGTGGCTAACGTGAGGAGCTTTGTAGCTATAGGCATAGTTGCCAACTTTTGAAAATGAAAAAGCAGGAAACAGTAGTGGGCGGCACGCGCCGCAGCAAAAATTTGCATAGCCACGCCCATCTTGACGGTATGTCACACCCCTTCAAAAAGCCACACCTACTCCACCTAACTGCATAACGGCTTTGGAAGAAAGCCAGGTAGATGCCCTTATAGCCAGGTAGTAGCCCCCCATAACCAGGTAGTGCCCCTTACAGGCAGGTAGATGCCCCCTTGTAGCCAAATAGATGCCCTCTCTGTAGCCAGGTAGAGCCATATTTGTAGCCAGGTAGATGCCCCCCTTTGTTAGCCAGGTAGATGCCCCCCCATTGTTTGCCAGGTAGTGCCCCCATTGTTTGCCAGGTAGTGCCCCCATTGTTTGCCAGGTAGTGCCCCCATTGTTTGCGGTAGTGCACCATTGTTTGCCAGGTAGTGCCCCCTCTGTTGCCAGGTAGATGCCCCCATTGATTTCCAGGTAGTGCCCCCTCTGTTGCCAGGTAGATGCCCCCATTGTTTGCCAGGTAGTGCCCCCTCTGTAGCCAGGTAGTTCCCCCCTTGTTAGCCAGGTAGTGCCCCCATTGTTAGCCAAGTAGTGCCCCCATTGTTAGCCAGGTAGTGCCTCCATTGTTGCCAGGTAGACCCCCCATTGTAGCCAGGTAGTGCCCCCATTGTAGCCAGGTAGTACCCCCTTTAGTAGCCAGGTAGTGCCCCCATTAGTAGCCAGGTAGTGCCTCCATTGTTGCCAGGTAGTGCCCCCATTGTAGCCAGGTAGTGCCCCACATTGTAGCCAGGTAGTGCCCCCCATTGTAGCCAGGTAGTGCCCCCCATTGTAGCCAGGTAGTGCCCCCCATTGTTAGCCAGGTAGTGCCCCCCTTGTTAGCCAGGTAGTGCCCCATCGTTAGCCAGGTAGTGCCCCCATCGTGAGCCAGGTAATGCCCCCATTTTTAGCCAGGTAGGGCCTCCATTGTTGCCAGGTAGACCCCCCAGTGGTAGCCAGGTAGTCCCCCCTTTAGTAGCCAGGTAGTGCCCCCTTTAGTAGCCAGGTAGTGCCCCCATTAGTAGCCAGGTAGTGCCTCCATTGTTACCAGGTAGTGCCCCCATTGTAGCCAGGTAGACCCCCCCCCCCCATTGTAGCCAGGTAGACCCCCCATGTAGCAGACAGTGCCCCCCTAAAACTAATAAAATAAAATAATAAAATCCACTTACCTGACCAGGCTCCTGCAGAGCGGCCAGCTCCAGCCGATCTCCTCAGCGTCACAGGGGAAGTGAGTGCAGCCACGCGTCACTTCTCTTGTGACGCTGACATGTGTGTATGACGCACAGCGGCGCCGGACATACAGGGGGAGGAGGCAGGAGGGAGCGCTCCCTCCTGCCTCCTCCCTGCTCAGTGAGGTTCCGGGCGGGTGAGCGGACCCTGCGCCCGCTTCACCCGCCCGTGGGAACGGACCGACGGCGCCAGAGTAGCGCACTAGCGCTACTCCGACGCCACGGTCATTTAAAGGACCCCCGCCTTCTGCTGGCGGCGGGAGAAATGCCAACTCCCCCGGGAGGGCACCCCAAATTGCGGGACCCCCCCGCCAAAAACGGCAGAGTTGGCATGTATGGCTATAGGTGATTGTTGGTTAAGTGGTCATGTGACCATTTTGTGTTTGGGTCCCCATGCTGTCCTAAAATGAGCAGGTTTTATGCGTGGTATGTTTTGCTAGGTTGAGTGTGAGTCTGATCATTCTGGCCTGTGCAACAAGCAGCTGCTCTAGGATCAGTGAGTTGGCAAAGCAAGCACCTGAACTAGAAAGACAGAGAGAAAAAGTGCGCTATCGGCTGCAAGGATAGTTGGCTAGTCTTGAGCCTGTTAGGACTGCTGATTAAATTGTGTTTGGAGGTGCATTAACCCCGATTCCTTCCTGAGATAGACAGACATCGAGAGAGAGGCAAGTGAAAAAAGCAGTGTGAGAAAGGTATTTGGCTAGCCTGAGTGTGGACCTCCTGGTACAGGAATCGGTATCAGAGAGTGAGCAGCTTTTGGAACAAGAACCATAGGCTGAAAGTATTTGGAGCCACTGACACAAGGGTTTAGAGACTAAGACTGCATTTCATACAACTGCTTCAGGACCACCAATTTTGTGACTCCTAGTGAGAACCATGGTGCTTATTGAACCTCTTTATAAGTTCTCTGTAACCACCAGGCAAAAGTGCCTATAGCAAGTAAAATGTTCCTTAATTCAAGATTATAGTGAACTGTATGTGTATTTCCACCTCCTCTGGTGAGGTGGCCACTACCAGGTCCCTCGCTGGGGATTTCCACTGTGTACACCAGTGGTTAACATCACCATACAGGTTTGACCCCTTTTTCAGCCTATTAGAAAAGACAGTTTAGTTTAGGCCCCCGTTTTTCCATGACTTCTATCAGCTGGCTGCCATTTTGGTTTCACTTTGGGGCCTACTCTACTATATGTACATCCTTGAGCTAATATTTCTGTTGCTGTGCACCCCTGGTAAGAATTGTGTTTCAGCTCTACCATTCAGCTGTATGATGAATGCATTACTAGACATTAAAATGATAGCCCCATTTTTGTCCATATAATAATATCGGTAGACACTTCCTTTAACCCCCAACTTCTCTGTCTTGTATATTTTTTAATACAGTTATAGATTAGTTATGCATCTGTGCATTTCTCATTTTCCTTACGTGTAAATTTGTCTTATCACGCCTACGGTTCCGTTACTTTGTAGTGTGAAAACCCCTTTAAGACCTGACAGGTCTTCTTTACAGTATTTGCAACTTTTCAGATTATTCTATGTATTAAAGGGGTTGTCTCATCTCAATGTTTCGTAGGATGTATGAATGAAATAATGCTGCTTCGCTCTGTCACTTCCTGGTCAAGCTGTCTGTAATTAGAATATGAGCTTCATGTATTCATACTTCTCTGTTTATTAGTCTAGATTAAATAAATTACCTTCTCTGAGGTAATTCATTTAATCTAGACTAGCTTCTAGAGAAGCTTCTGAGCTCATGTAAACATTAGAGTAATTACTGTTTTTTATCTGAAAAATCTGATAACACACAAGCTCTCACACTGCTGGCCACAACCTGTGTGATGACCTACTCCCTGCTATCAGATAGAACAAACAGCAGGGGGAGGAGAAGTACACAGGTCGGTCACTTGGGGAACCAGAGAGAACACAGAAGGTGATAAAATTATTTGTAGCTCCTTAACAAAACAAAGATGAACAAAGCAATATATTTGGAAACCGTCTTCATTTAGCACTCCCTACATTTTGAAAGCTATTCTTTGCAGTGAGACAACCCCTTTAACTGTATACAGTGGCGCTTTAAATTTTGTGCACCCTTCAGAATTTTCTATATTTCTGCATAAATTTTACCTAAAACTACAACAAATTTTCAAACAAGTCCTAAAAGTAGACAAAGAGAACCAAATCAAACATATCAGTCAAATATACAAGGATTTGTTATTTAATTATTGTGGAAAATTATCCAATATCACATATCTGTGAGTGGCGAAAATATGTGAACATTTTCTCTCGTTATCTGATATGACCCCCTTGTACAGCTTGAGGAAATTCTAGCCCATTCCATTGTACAAAACAGCTTCTTGTCTTTCAACATTTCTAAAGCTAGGAATTTGACTAGGAGATTTTATAACTTTAACTTTGTTCTTCTTTAACCATATTTGGTAGAACGACTTAGATCTTGGGTTCGTTGTCTTGCTTCCTAAGCTGCGTTCTCTTGAGTTTCAGCTAATGTACAGATGTCTAGACATTTCCCTTTAAAATTTGCTGGTGTATTTCAGAATTAATTGTTCCATTAATGAAGGCAGTATATCTCGGTCTAGATGCAGCAAAATAGGCCCAAACCATAATATTACAATTACCATATTTCACAGGTGGATTAAACCAAAAAGCTTTTAGATCTTACTTGCCCACAAAACATTGTTTCAATAGCTTTCTGGCTTGTCCAAATGATCTTTTGCAAACTGTAGACTGGAAACAATTTTCTTTTTGGAAAGCAGAAGCTTTCTCCTTCACAACATTGTTTTTCAGTGTTCTCCTGTGTCAGGAACTGAAAGGGACGCACACAAAGACACAGACAAGTGAGGCCCTGACACTGGTCCCAGCCTCTGTCCCTGCCTTTTGAGGAACCCGACTCCTTAACAGGTCAGCCCCAACCAGATGACTGATAAGTGCACTGAGCACAGTGAAAACACAAACAGAGGCAAACAACCATAGAACAAGTAAACGTAGTCGGGCAGGCTTAAGGTCGGTAACACACGGGCAGCGAAGTACAGAATCGTGAGGCAGAGAGTAACCGGAATCCAAGCAAAGGTTAGAGTTATACAGAAGGTAACAAGAGAGAGCAGGCGAACTATAGGGCAAAGCCAATATAGCAGGCAAAGCAGGAAGGAAGCAGAGACCTTATATAGGAACAGAAGAAAGGTAGAACTGAGGCAATAGGCAGAAGGAACAAAAGACCAGATAGGAGAAGAAAGTTGTCACTCAAGAAAGATCAAAGTTAACCAAGAGTGTGCTGGAAGATTCCTGGCCACGGGCGTTAGGCAGGAATCAATCAGCCCCCAGCACAGAATAAACCCAGTTCACACTAGTGAGAAGAAATGCAGTATTAGGTCAAAAAACATGGTTTACGTCGTACCGGCCGTGGCCGGCGACCAGAGCCAAAGGCCGAGGGTGTTACAGGCATAATCATGACATCCTAAGGATGAACTCATAAACATTAACATTACCTAATGTAATAAAGGTTTTTAGCTGCATAGAGGTAACTATGTGGCCACATAGGCTATTAAACACTTTAATCAATACATAAATGACTAAGTCTACTATCGTGAGGAGCATCTGGCTGTGATCAGCTTATAATAAAATTATGTTCTTTCCACTTCTAGATTATGGCCCCAACGATGCTCACTGGAAACTTCAGTAGTTTACAAATTCTTCTGTAACCAAAACCATCAGTATGTTTTGCAACAGTAAGGTTGCAAAGGTCTTAAGCCAGCCAACATGTTTTACCCATCATGAGATGTTTCTTGTGTGGCACCTTGGTAATGAGAGACCTTTTTATGGGCAATAGTTGAACCAACTGATATTATTTTTCACTGTGCCAGAATTGCTTTCTAATTACTGCTAGATTTCAGCTGGTGTCATGACTTTCCATTTGATTTACTCCTACCAAACATAGTAACTAAAATATTCTGACATTCATGGAAATAGTTTTAATATTTATTTTGTGTGGATTTCCAAACTTGCTAAAGTTTTCATCTCATATAAATTAAAATACACATTTATTAGAAATACAATGCAGAAGATAGAGAAATGGAATATAATGGTATTTTTGCCACACAGAAGTAAATATTTGCCACCTTACAGTAACTTCTTACAGATTTGGAAAATATAGAATTGCTAAATTAAAACTAATTACAAGCAGTCCCCGACTTACAACATTCCGATTTACATCTGTCCCCAAGTTTCAAATGGAGACTTATGGGGAATGCTGGCACTTGTAGTTCTATATTCCACAGCAAATATTAGCTGTGGAACTACAAGTTCCAGCATTCCACAGCAGCACATGAGGTGAAAATTACCGTATATACTCGAGTACAAGCCGACCTGAGTATAAGCCGAGGCACCTACTTTTGCCACAAAAACCGGGAAAGCTTATTGACTCGAGTATAAGCCTAGGGTGAAAAATGCAGCGGCTACTGGTGAATTTTAAAAATAAAAATAGATACCAATAAAATTACATAGGCAGATATAGGCAGTTTAATGTCCCCCATAGGCAGATATAGGCTGGTATAGACAGTTTAATGTCCCACATAGGCAGATATAGGCAGCTATATGTCCCCCATAGGCAGGTTATAGGCTGGTATAGGTCGTTATAGGCAGGTATAGGTCCCCCTAGGCAGGTTATAGGCAGGTATAGGTCATTATAGGCAGTTATAGGTCCCCCTAGGCAGGCTGTAGGCATGGTATAGGTCACTCTAGGCAGGCTATGGGCATGGTATAGGTCCCCTAGGCAGGTATAGGTCATTATAGGCAGGTATAGGTCCCCCTAGGCAGGCTATAGGCAGGTATAGGTCCCCTAAAGGGAGGTTATAGGCAGGTGGTGGCCCCCAGGCAGGCCCATAGGGAGTTATAGTCCCCTAGGCAGGGTATTAGGCAGGGTATAGGTCCCCAGGCAGGCTATAGGCAGGTATAGGTCCCCTAGGCAGGTTATAGGCAGGGTATGCAGGCAGAGTATAGGTCCCCCTACGCTGGCTTTTGGCAGGGTATAGGTCCTCCATGGTAGGTAGCTATAGGCAGGTATAGGTCCTCATAGGTAGGCTGTAGGCAGGGTATAGGCAGGTATAGGTTTTGGAGTAAAGGGAGGGTATAGGCAGGTATGGGTCCTATAGGTAGGCTTAGGCAGGTATAGGCCTATAGGTAGGCTGTAGGCAGGGTATAGGCAGGTATAGGTTAGGTAGGTAGGCACAGGTATAGGCAGGTATAGGTCCTATAGGTAGGCTGTAGGCAGGGTATAGGCAGGTATAGGTTGGCTTTAGGCAGGGTATAGGCAGGTATAGGTCCTATAGGTAGGCTGTAGGAGGTGGCAGGTATAGGTTCTATAGGTAGGCTGTAGGCAGGGTATAGGCAGGTATAGGTCCTATAGGTAGGCTGTAGGCAGGGTATAGGCCCTATAGGTAGGCTGTAGGCAGGGTATAGGCAGGTATAGGTCCTCTAGGTAGACTGTAGGCAGGATATAGGCAGGTATAGGTCCTATAGGTAGGCTGTAGGCAGGGTATAGGCCCTATAGTTAGGCTGTAGGCAGGGTATAGGCAGGTATAGGTCCTATAGGTAGGCTATAGGCAGGGTATAGGCAGGTATAGGTCCTATAGGTAGGCTGTAGGCAGGGTTTAAAACAAAAAAAAAACACTTACCTGGCTCCCCGCCGCTCTGCCTCCTCGCTGTCCGGCCTCCCGCGCGCTCCTCGGTCTTCTCGGCACAGGCGGGTGATGACACACGCTGCCTGTGCCGGAAACTCCGGACGGCCGCGAGTTTGCGGCCGCCCGGAGTCCCCTGCGGAGCAGGGAGCGCTCGCTTTCTGCGCCGCAGTGGTACCTCTTCACCTGTGTGCGCTCCGGAGGAGTCGCACACAGGGGAGGAGATCGCTGACAGCGCCTGGGCCATCGCAGCCCCTGGAGGCTTTCAGCTGTACTCGGCCTTCAGCTATATGCGCTCCATGAGGAGTCGCATATATCTGAAGCGTCCCTGTCGGGACTCAGGCCATTGCAGCGCCCGAGCGCCGACAGTGACTCGAGTATAAACCGAGGAGGGATTTTTCAACACATTTTTTGTGCTGAAAAACTCGGCTTATACTCGAGTATATACGGTAGGTGGAATCTTCTTAACAGGGGCACAGACAGCAAAACAAATTTAAAAACCCTTCCCTGCAAACTAAAATTACATACAAATTCAACTTGAGAACAAACTTACAGTCCCTATCCTATTTGTAACCCAGGGACTGCCTGTATTGTATTTTAAACTAAATTTGTGTATATTTATATATATATTTATATTTAATTCACATTTTTTAAGGCTGAGGTGGCATATTGTGTCCATGCCACTTGGCTGTGAACTGCATGTGGTTTATTGTGGTTTTATGGTTGGTTATTATTTTAAAGTGTCATTAATTACAATGTGTTGTTTATCTGAAACAGAGCTTAAAAGGGTTGTCTCATCTCAAAGTTTCATAGGATGCGTGAATGAAATAATGCTGCATTACTCTGTCACTTTCTGGTCAAGCTGTCTGTAATTAGCATATGAGCTCTGTGTATTCAGACTTCTCTCTTCTCTGAGGTCCGCTGACTAAGCAAAAAACTATCTGCAAGCATAAAAATATGTAACAGTTAGAGCTATTAGATAGAACAAACAGCAGTGGGGGGGGGGGGGGGGAGAAGTACACAGGTCAGTCACTTGGGGAACCAGAGAGAGCACAGAAGGTGATAAAATCACTTGTAGCTCCTTAACAAAAAAAGATAAACAAGCAATATATTTGGGAAAAGTCTTCATTTAGCACTCCCTACATTTTGAAAGCTATTCTTTGTAGTGAGACAACCCCTTTAAGTGTTAAACAGTACAATTATATTACTATTTAATAATCAACTGGTACCCTGCCTGCAAGGGCTTACAATCTACAAGGAAGAGAGAAAAATAGGCGAGACTGGTGTAACCCTCGTGGACGTTTGTTATCAGTAGGAAAATATCATCATAACTTGACAGGACCTGGTGTGATGCTTATAAAGTTAGCACTGTGCGGACACTGCAGAATAAAACACAATAATTAGTTCTACTGTCAATCAAAGCACAATACATGAAGCAGATACATGAAGAGTAGGTGGGCATAAATACAAGCTACTTACATACTTTGGAACAGTTTTAAGAATTACGTTAACTACTTGCTGATTGCCTGTTGACTATAAACATTTGGAGGGTGGTTGTTTAACTCTGCATGATGTTCTGGAATGTCCGTGCAAAGGTGCAACTGTACACAAATTGTACAGCTGCACGGGTGGAGAGCCAGTTATGAGCAGGGATGAGCGAATCGATTCTTACGAAGTGGAATTTGTTTAAAATTTCAGGAAAAATTCTATTCTGAACGAAGCTGAAGTTCATGGCGATTCATGGTAACGAATCTAAAATGGCGTGACATTGGGCAAAGAATTATGCGAGGAAGCCAGGAATGCCCTCAATGACATGTGCAGAAATGCAGCCAATCAGCAGCCAGCTTCTGTGATGTCACAGCCCTATAAAATGGGCAGCAATGTTAAATTCTGCTACTTGTCACTGTTTCTCGTATGCACAGGCATCTCTCTGTAGCAGCACTAGATTGTACTCTGTGCAACATACTTCCAATTTTAGAGTTACTGTGGTGAAATACCTTTCAAATACACAGTGTGTGTTCCTGAACCAGCGTTTATTTGGGGTTATTGCTATCTAATTTTTTCACTTATTGGGGTGATTCTGTTAAACGCTGATACATGTAGAGCTCCCCCACTCACAGAAAGAGTGAAGAGGGTGTCGGCAGTAATTTTGCGTTGACGTCACTGATCTTTTTACTCTTCCTTTGATCCGTCAGTGTCCACTTTCAATCGGTCGATAATCCATCAGTCTTACTAGAGCTAAAAATAAACAGGAGTTGATCCAAAAAAGAGATAACAACTAAATGGGATATTTGCATGTCTTCTGTGTTTTGTGTCCACTCCTGCTTTTGGCTACCTAATCATCAGACAATCCTGATGCAAACAAAGGACCATGTCATACTGGCCTTATGGCTTCTCCAAAGACACAATCGGTTGTGTTTGTCCTTTTCATTCCTTCTGACAGATTAAAAGAAGGGGAAAACCAAACATAGTGGCAACGTCATAGAGTGGTGGAGGGTGGAAACAGCATTAGGAAACCAGATGGTGCTTGAGTGAGCGAGTGGTCAGTTGGCAGCAGCATGAGTAGTTTGCAGAGTGGCATAATGGCAGATTGTGGAGGTGGCAGCAGCATGAGTAAGCCACAGAGTGGCACAATGACAGATTGTGGAGGTGGTGGCAGCATGAGTAGGCCACAGAATGGCACAATGACAGATTGTGGAGGTGACAGCAGCATGAGTAGGCCACAAATTGGCACAATAACAAAGTGCAGAGGTGGCGGCAGCATCAGGCTGGAGAGTGGCACAATGACACAATTTTGAGGTGTCGGCAGCTAGGTGGCACAAAGAAGAGGTGGCGGCAGCAGCAGCAGCATCAAGCCAGAGAGTGACATGGTCAGGACCGCCATCAGGAATTTCAGTGCCCCATACAGCCAAAGTGTCTGTCCCCTTCCCCCAAAGAAAAAAACATCGGGTGAACAGGGAAAAACTTGTTTTGGGGGTTTATTTTTGTGGAAACTTACTGTGTGATATTAATGACACATTGGGCGACATGTATGATTTTTGACGTTTAGACGGCAATTTTTGTGCACATATCGTGTAGAATACACCTGATTTATGAACCCGCTCTACTGCCGGTCATAAATCAGGCACATTCTAGTGCTAAGACGATAATTCTGGCTCAGGTAAACCACTTCGAAATGTCTACCTGTTGAAGCAGTAATGCGCCTGGATTTACCGTCCTGAAGCTATAAATGTAGCGCCCCACCTCCCACACGCCACCCGCAATCAGGTGCATTACAAAGTGCTGCAGGCGCTCTCAGGATCAGCAGTTTGACAACGTGGAGGAGAAAGCGGCGTCTCATGTCCAAGTTGTTGGTGTGGCTTGGCAGGAAGCACATTCACCCAGTGGGCCATAAAGGAAATGTACTGTTCCTGACCGTAGTTACAGCTCCACGCCTCCGCACGGCTGTGCACTTTGGAAGACACCGACAGGCTCAAAGACTGGCCCACCTTCTCTTCTACATATTTATACAAGGCTGGTACTGCCTTTTTTTAAAAGAAATGACAGCTCTCGACCTCGGCACAAGCCATCAGTTCTCTTAACGGTGCAGAGTCCACCACTTGGAAAGGGAGGGACTGCAGTACCATCAACTTGGACAGGAGCATGGTCAGCTTCTGTGCCTTAGGGTGGCTAGACGCATACTGCTGTCTCTTGGCAATC
This sequence comes from Phyllomedusa bahiana, assembly GCA_025379985.1. NCBI lineage: Eukaryota > Metazoa > Chordata > Amphibia > Anura > Hylidae > Phyllomedusa > Phyllomedusa bahiana. Next base: position 94,438 of record JAODAL010007652.1, read on the forward strand.
GCCTCTGTGAGTGACTGATGGTGCCATGAGTGGCAAGGAACAGGAACATCTGGACCGGTAGATGATGGGAAAGACAGACCGCTCCCTCCGGCAGAGGTGGTGGAGCCTTGACTACCTGAAATGGGATGCGTGCCACTGGGTGCTGCTGCGGCAGGATGGCGCATTTCTCCCAGGCCACTGAATGGTGACACTGCATATGTTGACGTAGGGCCATGGTGCCAACATTAGGTCCCTGGCCACGTTTCACTTTCTACCCACAAATTATTGTTTGCCTCCTCCGGTGTCGTGGCAAACAACTGCCATACCGCCGAGCAGGTGATTTTACTGCCAACGCTCTGCACTGACTGACTGCTACCGCCGCTGCCTCGGTGAGCCCCTGCGCCTTTCTTAGCCGGAAGGGACCTGCAGAGCGGGGGGGTCTACCCCGTTGCCGTTTGGCTCCCGACCTCGTACTCCTGCCACCCTGCTGACTCCTGGCTACACTACCGACTTGCTGGCTGCGCTGCTGCCCGAAGCGCAAGCTGCCGCCCTCTTCTCCCGACGATGATGATGAAGCCCTTGCTTCATCCAACTCCCAAGTGCAATCGGCTAAATAATCATCGATTGGTGTTTGCTCGTCACTGCTGTCCTCCTCAATGGTCTTGGTGTACAGAGCCTGACCGCTCGCAACATAACCTCCCATGCCACTCTCCTCATCACTACTTGCCCGCCTACTGCAAGAAGCAGTGAATGTCTGCCCCATCTCTTTGCTGCCCAGCAGCTGCACACTGTCCTCCAATAGTTTGTCCTTGCTGTATAATGGCACAGAGCCCACAGCACATAGTAGTTCTTTGGCTGAGGGAACCGAACGGGACAGAGGCAGGTTAAGGACAGGTGAGGGCCCAATACACAAACTGTGTTTCAAAGGTGTTTCACCTTATAAGTGAAAAAATTAACTCTTTGGCGCAGAAAACAATTTCCAAAAATAATAACCTGCGTGTAATGGAGATATGTGTATATGACAAAAACACAAGTTGTATGTCAAAGGTTTTTTTTAGACAAATAAGTTATTTGACAAAATTAATGCCAACACTCTCCCCACTCTTTTGGTGGGGACTCTACATTTATCAGCGTTTAACAGGTTCTGTCATGATCTGTGGAATCATCTGATGACGGTGCAAAAGGAGTGTGCTCTTTGAAGCTACCATGGGATCTTGGCCCTCTGCTCGGTTCTTTCTAGCTGGCGCTGTCATTACCCTGTTAGGCTGCGTTCCCACTTCAGTTATTTGGTCAGTGTTGCCCCCGTCACTGCCCAGATAAGTGAAGTGTGAAACGATTCTAAGAGCTGCGCCTGTCATCTGCGTGTAATACTAAATCAAAGCATTGTTTTAATACCAAAGCACGCTCCCTATGCATATTTCAGCATGGCATAATGTTTTACAATAGCATAAAGGCTCTCCGCAGCCAGAAAATAGCTGTTTTTTAATGCAATTTGCCGCAAATAAATTCGGACTGAAAATCATTTTGGGGGAAAATTTGGCAAATTCGCTCATCTCTAGTTATGAGCAATAGCTGGGCTCTCCACTGAGAAGACAGGGATGGTTGATTACCATCTCTGACGTCTTTGAGCTCATAGAATGATGTATGCACAGATTAGCTCTGTAGTGCAGGGGATATATTTTCCAGGTCCAGGGGAAATACACAAAAAAAAAAAAAAAGTGATCTAAAAATGCCCCCTAAAGGTCTTTTTCTGACTTTTTGGGGGTCACAATATGTAAAACAAAGTAACAAACAAAACACACACACAAAATAAAATATTATTAAAATTAATAATAACAGCCCAAACCGCAGCTTTTAGCCCCGCCCCTAATACTAAAACTTTATATCACTGATTTATAAATGTTCGTGATGTGTCATGATTACAAAACTTAACTTAGCGCCACTTTTTGTGTTAAAAAAATTATTAAATAATAGATGGAAAAAACAAACTTTTCTTTTTTTTCTTTTATTTTCTCGCATAAAAATAAAGAATAACGTGTCATGGAAAAATGTTAAAAAAATTAGTACAATAACTGAGCGCAAGAAACCGTTATAGCGTTCAAACTGGTGTGTACATTACTACAGAAAAGGGAAATGTGACTGGTCAGGAAGGGGGGTAAATGGCCCAGTCAGAAAATGGCTAATGATTAGAGATGGGCGAATTTCTCAAAAATTCGATTCAGTCACTTCGCCGAATTTTCCGACAAAATTAGTTTCGTTCCGAATTTTCTTCGGACGAATCGCGTTAAAAAAAAAAAAAAAAAAAAAAGCTAAATTTTCCCGGCTGCCCAGAGCCCCGCAGGGGGGCTATGGAACGTTTTCGTTTTAGCTTAAATATGCAAAAGGGGAGTTGGTTTTGGTTTTTTCATAAAAAAAAATGTTTTTGTTTTTTGTATGACCGCAGATGACTGCCGCCGCCCTTTGAAAAACGGGTTCACTATAAAAATTCCCCCGGGCACTTAAGAGGGCAAAAAAAAGGGCCAAAAAAAAAATCAAGGGAATGTAGGGCCGATAAAGTCATGCCAAGGGGGGGAAGGGCCCCGGGAAAAAAAAAAAAAACTGGGGAGTCAGGTGGGCCAAACCCCTTTTTCCAGAGTGTGGAGGGGGGACGGGGGCCCCCGGGGGCCCCAGCAGCATGGGTCAGGGAGTGGACAATGCATTCTGGAGGTGGCAAAACCAGGGGGAAGCCACAGAGTTTTCACAATTTACTGGGGAGCCCCGGGGGGCACCGGGGGGCCCGCAGTTATGAGGTCAGGGGGGTGGCAAAAATGACATTTGGAGGGTGGCAAAACAAAGGGGAAGCCACCCGAATGGCAACAAACACACAGTTTTGGGGTCACGACCGCCCCGCAGCATGAGTTTAGGCAGTGGCCCCAAAAGACATTCTGGGGCAGCAAAAAAAAAAAATATTTGGCAACAGAGTGGCAACCCAAACTCACAGGGGTGGGGTCACGAAAAACAGCGCAAAGGATAAGGGGAGTGGCACAAAGAAACCTTTTTGGGAGGCGGGCCCCAAAAATATTTGGGCCAGAGTGGCACAATTTAACGTGTGGGGGGTTTTACGGGCAGCAGCAGCATGAGATCAAGGCGTGGGACAATGACATTCTGGGAGGCCCCGGCCCCCAAAAAAGTTTTTAGGAACAGGTGGCCCCAATTTAAAAACAGTGTGGAGGTCACGGCCCGGCAGCAGTTTTGAGGTTTAGGCGTTTGGCAAAATGACTTCTGGGGGGGGGCCCAAAAACAGTATTAAAGGGCCCCAAAAAAAGGGGGACAAAAGATACAGTTGGAGGTCCGGGAAAAAAAAGCAGATGAAAATCAAGGGGAGTGGCCCAAAAAAAGACCCTTCTGGAGGAGGCCAAAACAGTATTTGGCCCAAAAGAAATGGTCACAATCACAAAAAGTGTGGGGGGTTTCCCGGCCGGGCCCCAAAACAGCTTTTAGATCAGGCAGGGGGCCTTTTTTGGGCATTCTGGGAGGGGGGGCCCCCCCCCCCAAAAAAGTTAAATTTGGCCCCAAAGTGGGACAAATTTAAAACAGTGCGAAGGTCACGGGGCAGGGGAAAAAATTTTAGGTCAGGGGTGGCACAATGAATTTGGAGGGGCCCCCCAAAAAAAAAGGGATTTGGCCACAGGAATTTGGGACCCTTTTTAAAAAGTGTGGAGGTCACGGTTTGCAAGCCAAAGAGTCAGGCAGTGGCCCCAATGACATTCTGGGGGGGGGGGGCGGGAAAAACGTATTAGGCCACAGAGTGGCCCCAATCCACGTGTGGAGGTCACCCCCGGGGAGCAGTATGAGATCGGGGAGGGGCACAATGACATTTGGAGGCGGCCCCCCAAAAACCCCGTTTAGGGGCCCCCCAAAAAGTGGCACAATGATACAGTGTGGTGGGCACGACCAAGCGCATGAAGGGTTTAAAGGGAGTGGGCAAATTGGGCCCTTTTGGGGGTTTGGCCCAAAAAAGGAGGGAAAACCCCAGAAAGTGGCCAATTTACTGGGGAAAACGGAGGTCCCCCCCGGCCGGGGGGAGCAGATGAGGCAGGCAGTGGCACAATGGGCACAAATGTGGAGGACATGGCGCAGCCACCCTCGGGAAGGGTGAGGTCAGACAGTGGAACCCAAAGCACAGTGTGGAAAGTCACGGCAACGCAAAAAAGCAGCAAACAAGCATGAGGGGCATAAAAGTGGCACAATGAAGAGTTGGAGGTTTGGGGGGCAAATCCCGGGCCCTTGGGAAAGGGTTGGGGGGTAGGCAGATGGAGAAACTGTCAAGCTGATGTGTAGGCATAGGTGGGGTGGCGCATCAGATAGTGGCTGTGGATGGTTAGTTTGAACCCAGACTGACGCTAAGGAATGGGTGTGTGGGAAATCCTGGCCGATCCACGCTGATTCATCTTGACAATGGTCAGTCTGTTCCACATTTCATGGACAAACAGGTTATCCTTGGGTATCGATGGCCTCCGCCGCACTGAACACCCGCTCTGATGCCACACTACTGGCCGGGCTGAGACAGCTTCTCCACATGCAAACTCGGCTAAGAGTTGCGGCCATACATCGTTTGGCTGCCCAGTAGTCACCAGCGGATCTTCTAACTGAAGGTGGCAGAGTGCTGTCCATGTAGGCCACAACCTGTTTTGGTTCAGGACTGCTCCAGGTCTGCTGCTGCTGCTGCTGCTGGCGAACTGCCCTCCTCACTAGGCGGGTGAAGGATGTTGCTGATCAGTGTCTCAGATTAGGTTAATATCTGATGGATATGTAAACTGCTCATACACCCTCCCCCCACACCCCCCTCCTTCCCCCAGGGCAGCTCCGGCCAGTAGTACGTGAGCGCTGAGGAACCCCCGGTCAGACCTGTCAGAGGAGGGACTGATGCCGCATAAGGCAGCAGCACAACTGATTACGGAGGATTTTTCCTATAAGTATTTGAGTTTCTTCCCTTTCAATAGCTGGGAAAAAGGCTCCCACATTTTGGACCGGGGTAGCGAGGGTCCGGTCAATAGGGTGGAGAGCCAGATGTCCATCACTTCTGCCGGATGCTGACTATTCAGCTGTCTCTAGTCAGGCAAATTAAGCATGCGCGGGCACATCTGCACAAGTCTACGAGGGGCTCCATGCCCTCCATTTCACTGTATACTGGCACGTGACTTGGGCGGTTCATCTGCCTAGTCTCTCCTTCATCTCCATCCACCTCTCCAGCTGCTCCTGCTCCTCCTCTCTTGTCACCTGGGTATAAGAAATACACTCATTTTCACCAGACAATTGCTTCTGCTTCCAATTTGGTCCTCCTCCTCACTCCTCCTATTTCAGTCCCCACCGGGGAACTCATGTCGCACGAGATGTGTCGCCACGTCTTACTGTCCCCTGCTCCAGACTGCAGATTTTTCAGAAAGTTCGTTCCAGGACATGATCTTGCAGTGGGTAATTGACGTTATTTCAATTCCCGGTAGTCCTGGCGACTGACAAATAAGTCACCTTCTTCGAATGGCCTCATCAAACGGCAGTGTAAACATGAGCTGCCACTGGCTGACATCAAAGTTACACAGGGGAGTACTTTTATGTTGCCTGGATCATCATATAAAATCGTTAATGGCCTTTCTCTGTTCGGTCCAAACATGTGCAGGCTGGAATTTCCAGAGGTGGAAACATCGCATATCGAGTGTGATGGGGGAGGGCCGTTCTGCCGACTGCAAACTCTCGAGGAGGGTGTTCCTGGCCTTGTACGAATGGATAAAGAGAATGCACAGTTTCTGGGCCATTTTCAGAATGTTCTGAAGATCGGTGGAAGACTTCAGGAACCTTTTCACAACCAGATTGAACACGTGCCGCCAGCCAGAGGCGCATGACCATCCCTCCTCGGTGCAGCTCGGACACCAAGTTCTCCAATTGTCCTTCACCAAGGTTCGATTTGCAGTTGGCGCGGAAAAGCCTCACACATCGATTTCTTGCTGCATGACGCGGAGCATTGCTCCCCTGTGTGACTTCGGTCGTCGAGGAAGCCAGGTGTAGAACTGCGTTTGGACACCGCTGTGCCCTACACATGTGGTTATGATGGAAGAGTACTTTGTGGAGGTGAGATCGGTGGTGGTGGTGGAAGAGGAGGAGGGGGACATTTGGCGCAGGTGCCAGCAGTTTGAAAAGTGGAGGAGAAAGCGGCGTATCCTGTCCATGTTGTTGGTGTGCCTGGGCTGGAAGCACATTCCCCCAGTGGGGACGTAAAGGACATGTACTGGCCCTGACCGTAGTTACTGCTCCAGACAGTCGTGTGCAGTGCACTTGGGAACAAACCGATAAGCTCAAGGACTGACCCACCTTATGTTCTACATATTTATGAAGTGCTGGTACTGCCTTTTTGGAAAAGGAAATTACTGTCTTGGAACTCTCCATCTCGGCTCGGCACAAGCCATTTGTGCTCTGAACGGTCAGAGTCCACCATTTGGAATGGGAGGGACTGCAGTAACAACAACTTGGTCAGGAGCGACGGTCAGCTGTGCACCTTAGGTTGGTTGGAAGCATTACTGTTGTCTCTTTGCAATCGCCTCGGCTGAAACAAATGCTGGGCGCCATGAGTGCGAGGAGCAGGAGCATATGGACCGGGAGATGATGTCAAGAGAAACAGCTCCCTTCTGCAGAGTAGTGGAGACCTTGGACTGGCTGCAATGGATGCATGCCACTGGGGCGCTGCTGCTGCTGCTGTTGCTGCGGCCCGGCAGGATGGACCACCACATCTGAGGCCACCGTTTCGCACCAGGCCAACGGATGTGAAGCTGCATGTGTTGACGCAGGGCCGTGGTGCCAATGTTAGCTCCTGGCCACGCTTCACTTTCTGCCCACAGATTCTACATTATACCATTTTCGGCTCCTCACGGTGTCTTAGCAAAGAACTGCCACACCGCCGAGTATCCGGATTTTACGCCAACGCTCCGCACTGATGTGACTACTGCCGCGCTGCCTCGCTGAGCCCCTGTGTGCTACTTTCTTGGACCTGCGAAGCTGGTGTTTTTACCCCGTGGCCGCTTGGCTCCCGACCCCTCACACTGCTGTATCCTGCTGACTTCACGGACCACACGACCCACTTGTGCTGCCGCTGCTGACCTGACGTGCAAAGCTGGACGCCCTTCCATTTTCTCCTGACGATGATGAAAGCCCTTGCCTCACCCAGTGCGGTCCGGCTTACATCATCATCTATTGGTGTTTCATCGTCACTGCTGTCTAATCCACGGTCTTGGTATGCGAAGGCTGACCTCTCACAACATGATCCTCACATGCCACTCTCAACATCTATAACTTTACCGCTACTGAAGAAGCAGGCTGATATTGGCCCCATTTCTTCGCTGCCAAGTAGACTGCTGGACTGCCATCCTCAAAATTGTTCATTCCTCGCTATTTAGTGGCGCTGAGCCCTGTCCACATAGTAGATCTCATGGCTGATGGGAAACCGGATGGGACATAGGTGGGCTATGAGGACAGGTGAGGGCCGCTGACCCGCTCCCGGGCCATTGCACAACTAATGTTGTTTCTGAGGTTACACCGACTCTTGGCTGGCGGTTGTCAGATGTTCATCTGGGAGGAAGAGGATGACCTAGTCAACCAATCAAGAACCCTTGGGTTGCTGAACAACACACGGCCCCGCTGGATGACAGCGGAGTAGTGGCCTCACAGAGTGACCCCTGCTGCGACGTCCCCTTGCTGTGCTGGCGACCTGGGCCGTGTTTCCTAGGAATATTTGTGCCTCTGCCACTCGCGGGAGACTGAGACTGCCACCTCTTCTGTCTGACATTACGGTTTGTTCTAAAATGTACAGAACACTGTTGATGATGATATCTGTTTCGATAAATATACACCCTGTTTTTGACTCCAAATGAAAACAGTAGTACTAAGCTTGGGTAACCCTTGGATTAAATCTGCGCTCCTCAAATGGCCAGGAAAATATTTAACTTGTATGTGTCATTTAATAACACTGTGTGTTTTACTAATGGTAAAAGCACAAAACAGGCTTATTTAACCTTCGGACATTGAATAGGCTCTACAGAAAAAATTGTATATATTTTGGCGTTGAAAACTGGACGGTTTATTTTTGGTCAGCTCACCAGCAAAACAACGCTTTAATATCCCCCTGGATGAAAATTGCGCCATAAAAGAATTGAGCCGCACAACTAGATAGCCTTTGTAGCCGTGTTACAATGGCGTGTTTTCAACGCCACACAACAAGACATACAGTTGTAATTATACCTTTGGACTTGTGAATTAGGCTACAGGAAAATTTATATATTTTGGAGTTGGAAAAAGACGGTTTCTTGGGGTCAGCACACCAGCAAAACAACGATTAATTAACCCCTGGTTGTAATTTGCGCCAAGTATTGAGCCCGCCCACAAAACTAGTAGCTTTGTGGCGTGGTTTTTACAATTGCGTGTTTTTCTAGGCCACAACAACAAGAGATACAGTTGTAATTAACATTTGCTTGTGAATTCGGATAAGGAAAAATTTATAATATTTTGGCGTTGAAAAAAGACGGTTTATTTTGTTCAGCACACCAGCCAAAAACAACGCTTAATTAAAACCGCTGGATGTAAATTGCGCCAAGAATTGAGGCCGCCTAAACTAGGTAGCTTTGTAGCGTGTTACAATTGCGTTTGTTTTTCAACGCCACACCACAAGAGATACAGTTGTAATTAACCTTTGACTTGTGGACTTAGGCTACAGGAAAAATTTATATATTTTTGGCGTTGAAAAAGACGGTTTCTTGGGGTCAGCACACCAGCCATAAAATCAACGTTAATTAACCCCTGGATGTAAATTGCGCCAAAGAATTGAAGCAGCACAAATATAGTAGCTTTGTAGCGTGTTACAATTGCGTGTTTTCTACGCCAACACAACATGAGATACAGTTGTATTTAAACCTTGCTTGTGTATTAGGCTTAACAGGAAAAATTTTATATTTGGCGTTGAAAAAAACGGTTTTTTGGTAGAGTCAGCCATCACCAGCAAAACATCGCTTATTAACCCCTGGATGTAAATTGCGCAATAGATTTGAGCTAGCCAAAAATTAAAGTGGTTTTTGCTTGTAAAAAACGCTGTTTCTTTAAATGAATACAACACAAGACTGGCTTAGCTACCACTGGAAGAGTGATTGTATATGAAGCTGCAGTGGACGCCACACTGGATTTCATGATCCAATAACAAAAAATTAGAAATAGAAAATTAAGAGAAGCAGTCTTGAGACGAGCTGAGAAACCCACATAAAATCGCTGTATAAAAATCAATTCTTCAGTAAGAGGCTATCAAGGCCGCCTGGCAGCACCTTCCCGGTTGACAGTGAGAGTGTGTGAGCTCCGGCGTAGCGCCCGGGCTTATTTTGAGCAGGTGACGTCACAGAATCCGCTGGTCTCTGTATTGCTTCATCTCTGATATGTTCATGCAGGCTAGGACCCTTCTTCCCTCCCAGGGTGCATTTGCCCCATGTAGCGCCATGTGTGCTCGCAGCCTTTTGATCAATCAAAAGCACACTTCGTTCACCACGAAGTTCCACCAAAGTTTCAGACCTTCGTTTCGAACCGAAGTTTTTCATGAAATTCTAAACGAATTCCACTTCAGTTAGAATCGTTTCGCCATCTCTAATAATGATCTTGTCATTTTTCTATTCCTTAATCATTACTAAAGTAAAACCTTCCCTCAAAATATTAGTGCTGTTCTGAAGGGAGTTACATTTCTTTATGGCTACCTAATGGGTGCTAACACAAGTATACAGGGCTGAATTAGATCCAAAAAATCCTCAGCAGGCTAAGGTTTCAACATACAACATGACTATTGCAGCAAGGAAGGGAGGTGAGTAGTATATAAATATATATATATATATAATTTATATATATATATATATATATATATTTTTATATATCTATATATATATATAGTGATAAAAGGAACTAGGCTTGTATTCGTGGGCCGATATGTCACCGTTGCCTTTGGGCTGCCGGTGGAGTAAGGCGAGTAAGTAGGTCTGCAACCCTTTGGCTGCAAGATGTTTTTGTATAATGTAAGCATCAATGCTAGCAGTGGTATTCCAGGTTGGCTTTATACTAGCAGCATTCTTGGAGATGGGTGGGATGAAATGACTGCTACCCACATAATCCAGCCCATGGCATTCCTTGGTTCTATAAAGCCAGGAGGTCAAGATGGTTGGGTTGTCGGTATCCACTCAAGCATGGGAGTTTGTGGAGGAAAGTCTACTGTGTAATGGCTCTCTCGAAAAAGCTGGACTTTCCCTTCTTAGGTGCTGATGAGACTGTATGGTGAGCTGAACCTGCTTTCTGTTTATCCGTTTAATGCATGATGCAAGGTTACGTTTTACCTTCTTTGTGTTTTGCCCCTGCTGAAGATAAGCTGTTTTTCTGTTCTGGTTTGACTTACTTTCTATATAACTCCGATTAAAATAGGGAAATTTCTGGGGTCTGTGGACCCATGTGAACGGACGTGATCCCCCCACAATATATATACTTTATATATTATATATATATATATATATATATATTTATGTATATATATTTGTGGACTGGATGTGATCCGTGTGCAGTTGCAGGTCTCTGCCACTAGGTGGAATTCAGCAGGGTACCTGCAACAAACGTGCACGATTGTCTGGGTTCGGTGGCGGAAGGAGACTTTGTTTGTGTCAGTACAATAGGATTACTGACACCAAGTAGCTTGAATGGCTGCCTTGCAGCCAGGTTATGGGTTTCCTTTACCGGGACGGTCGTAGCGTTGGGTGGGAGCGCTTGTCCCACATTCCAGGCCAGGTTTTGGGCCAGTACTGTAGGGCTATAAGAGGTATCCTTACTACAAGGTGATCGGGGGGCTTGGCTGCAAAGGGTTGTGTGGAGCAGAAGAGCTGGGAAGAGGAGCCATCATGCCCCCAGAGGCTTTAGGAACAGCCGGGTTAACAGTAAGCACTGTAAGTTTGAGGTGCATGTGTGATAGCACAGGACCTCTTGACAGAGAGGGGGACTCTGTGTGTGATTTAGTGGCCAGCTACGGGGCCGAGGATTTATTTTTATGTAAACTGTGTGCCGCTAATAAAACTGGGCTGAGGTCAGTTTAAAATATTCCCTGGTGTTGGGAGATTTGTGTGCCAATATCGTCCTACCAAGGACGGCGGTCCGAAAAGCAAAGCGAGCCAAGATGGCGTCTCAGTGCTAAGCGGCAGCTTACAATATATATATAGCCTAAATAGTTTAATAAAAATAATGTGGCAACCCTTTTAAATGTAAGCAAAAGCAGTGACTAAAAGAGTAATTCATGATGGTAGTACCATATGTCAGTTTGTTTGTGTTATAACAGCCCTACTGGGAACTCCTTCAGCTTCATTTCTGGATTAAGAAACATATCAGTGGCTGCACATTCTCTGTAGTATTGTACCATAACAAAGAACAACATTAGAAGTGAGCAGCAACCTATGAATACACTTTCACTATCTACAGTAGTTAAATGTGCCATTTTCAGCTAGTTTTACACCATGATGCATTCTGGTATAACATACTGTATGCTATAGCTTAAATGTTTTTGTGTTTATTGAACTCAACAGGCAAAAAATGTGATTTGGAAAAATATGCACAATATTTTACAGTATCCAGTCTGGGCATTAAACTCACCCAGCACGACAGAGGCCAAGAGTTGTAACTGTGCAATGGTGGGATATAATCTGAGATATAAAATTGACTTACCTCTCCCCATTGCACAAAAGCTGGAATCCATCATTAATCTTCTCAAATGGTAATTTGTGTGTTATAAGCAAATCCAAATTAAATTTCTTATCCATGTAATCACACACAAGTTTTGGTATATGATCTTTACTCTTCCAACCTGTGAAATATGCCAAATGTTTTTTTTTAATTACTACTTATTTTATGTTCTGTATTTCTTTCATACTACTATTTAACCTCTTCCCGCAACATGCTCATGATGATATGGCTCTTAATTTTTTTTCCTCGACGCCTTCCAAGAGCCAAAATTCAATTTACCATAGAATACATTGGGAAACCGCAAAAAAATTGTGTGGGGGGAAAGGTGATAAAAGTACTTGCACCATGTTTGCGGGTGCTTCGCTTTTACAGCGTTCACTGTGACTCCGTCCTCTAGACCTCCGGCTCATATAGAGGGTGAGTTAGAATATGAAGTCGCCCAAATCTTGGATTCCCGTAAGGTCCAAAGCTCACTGCAGTATCTGGTCCACTGGAAGTGTTATAGTCTGAGGAGAGATTGTGGGTTCCGACTAAATCCATCCATGATGATCAACTGGTCAAGGAATTCCACGAATCTCGCCCAGACAAACCTAGACCAACATTCGGCAGCAGCTGATTTGCGACCCCACCCTGATAGACAGAAGCTCTTTGAGTGACAGAGGCCCAGCCACCAATGGGAGGGTACGGAGACCGCTACAATCAGCTACAGGGGCACCACATTTAAATTCTTCAGACTGAGTGCTGTGCCTGTGATATTTTACCAGTGCCTTGTTGTTTGCTAGCTTTATCCATGTACCAGACCCTTGCTTGTTATTTGACCTCGGCTTGTTCTCTGATTTTGTACCTTGGTCCCGATCGTGTTTCTGACCTTTGGCTTGCTTCCCGGTTTCTTTCTTGTTTCCATTTTGTGGCCTTACGTTACTGATCTGTTACTGACCCAGACTGTCTGACACTTCTTCCCCTAAGACTGTTGCCCAGCACCTAGGGGAAGCCGCAGGGTACTGTTGACCCTAGGTTGGATAAAGTTGCAACCTAGGGCCCAGCAACGTTCAAGTTTTTGGCAGTTGTTTACAGGCGGTGGGTTTCCAGTTACAGGGGGGGTTTCATTCCCCCTGTACCCCCCTTGACGTGACAGCTATATTTTGGGAGTTATAGGTATTACCAGATGGGTTACCTTGAGCTCACAAGAAGAAACTCACTAAAGTTATGGGTCTACAATGGGGAAAAAAGTCACTATGGCTGCTATGCCTAAAGTTACAGTAACTTTAGGAATAGCAGCCATAGCTACTGCTATGGGGCCCGGAGGTTGAGGGGAGCCTCACTCAGGTACAAGAACATTGTTCCTTTTCATAGGGAAGAAGTAGTTGGTGGCTTTCTGCTTTCCAGCACTATGTGGGTTCTCTGATATTTGCCAGAATTATTTATACCTTTAATTTTTGCTCCTTCTGCTGCTGTTTTAGTTTATTGTCATTAGGTGCTGGGGCCTGATCTTATTTTGCTATGAGGCCCAATGAAATCTTGTTACAACCATAGCTGAAGTTATACATGTACTGTACATGTCCACTTTTTAAAGCATTGTAGTTCCAATTGTTTTTTGTAATCCCAGCCGAGAAAAATAAACTATGGTCTCCCATCTAACCATCTCGCTCCTCTCCAATTCATCCTCAACTCTGCTGCCTAGTAATCCAACTCTCTCCTCATTACTCCTCTGCCTCTCCCCCCTGCCAACCCTTTGTCCAGCAAACTCAGTTCAAACTATCAACAATGACCTACAAGGCTATCCATAACCTGTCCCTATTATACATTTCTACCTAATCTCCAGATACCACCCCTCACACAATCTCCACTCCTCACAGGACATTCTTCTCTGCTCTTTTCTTGTCAGCTCCTCACACAACCATCCCTGATACCAATCTCTTCAGAAGCCTATAATTTATAATAAACCTGATGTCACTACACCACCACTGTCCCTCATCTTTCTCTTTTCCCTTCCCTTGTAGATTGTACGCCCTAGCATACAGGGTCTTCTTTCTGTTTGTTGGTTACTTAGTGATATTATTGTATTTGGTGTGGCCTTATGTTTTGTAATTAGACCACTTTCGAATATACAGCACCCTGGAATTAATGGTGTTTTTAAAAAAAACATAGGGGGACATGTCAGAAAAGAATCGCTTCCATGCCAGTTTTAAGGCGCATTAAATTAGTGTATAATGCGCCTGAATAAATAAATCTGTCAAAAATATGGCGTGTGGTATGCCTTGTATAGCATATTCAATGCGCCTAGTTTAGGCGTATGCCAAAAATAAGGTGCATAGCATATCATTGCTAGCATATTGATGTGCCTACTTTAGGCACATTCAAAAGTGTCATGCCTGGCATAAAATGTACCTAGTTTTGATGTGCAACAGTTCGTTTATATAGAGAATACGGCGTCAACAGTTTTTTGGTGCAAAATACCCCAAAAAAATGGTACAGCCCTAATGGGACACGTCACCCATAATGTTGAGACCATTTTGAGCCAGTTCTACTCTAACTTTTTACTTTATTTTTCAACTTCTACTCTTGTTACTTCCTTTCTACATCCATTTTACATAGTTTATTGAACATTGTTTACAGCACTATTAATTTTCATCTTGCATCTACTTTCTAATGCTGTGTAGTGCAATACCTCCAAATGATGATCCCTTTAGGGTTCGACCAGTGAGAAGCATCAATGGATCAAAAGATATTTTGGCACTTGAAGGAGGTGCTCCAATAATTACGGTGGTTCCACAGCCAAAGTGAGAAGAATACAATGCCGATTCCTAAACAAACGTACAAGAAATAATAATGTAATTCAGAATGTATCAATTTGTCCCAAATGTTCTCTTACTAACCATGACTCCAGTGTTTCCAATGACCTCAAAGGCAAAGTCAACTCCGTCATCAGTCATCTCTGTCAACACTTCATGGATAGGACGGTCATAATCTTTTGGGTTGATACATTCAGTGGCTCCACACTCTTTGGCTTTTGCAAATTTGTTGCTGTTGATATCAATTCCAATAATCCTAGAAGCTCCTGCGACTTTACATCCAATGATCACAGACAGACCAACTCCTCCCAAACCAAATACTGCACAGGTAGAGCCAGGTTTAACCTGTAATAAGTAAAGTATTATTGACTTAGAATCTACATTGTAATAAAGAAGTGTTCCCAATTCAGAAATTCACAGGATATTCCACGTCAGATGGAGAAAAGAGTCTCCTGATATACCTTGTAGGGTGCATCATATCTAGTCAAAGAATAGTGAGGTATGGTTTGTAATGACGTATGCATCCTCCAAAAGTACCCTCAATCATATTTTGATTGATGGTTTATTATACAGTACCAATGATCTCTTATTGTTTGCAATTGTTCGACTTTGATTTGCTCCCTGGATACATATATTCTTATTGTAGATAGATGTGCATCAACTCTCAGAAGAAGTGCATAGTGAAATGCGCATTTGGACAAGGGCACATGGACCCAGAATTTCTCATATTTTATGGTCGCATTGGTTCATGTTAAAATCAGACTTCGTTTATATGTTTCTGTATATTTGTCATGCATACTATGTTTAATTACTACTTATAGGACTCTATGGACTTATGTGCGCCTTTACTTGGGTGATTCTGTCATGTTATATATTTTTATTGCTTTTTTGATGAGAAATCAATAAAAAGTTTGGTATAAACACAGGGAGGCAGGTGGATAGCAAGGTCCCAGGAAGGTAATGGTTGCTGCTTGGTCAGAAGAGCAGAGGTTAAACGGTGGAGCAACAGCAGGCAATAGGTTAGCGCAGGGTTAACTGCAATAAAGAGGAACAAGGCTGGATTGCAAGTTTCGAGGCGAGAGGACTGTAAAGCAGGAGCTAAGCACAAGAATCAAGCAGTGAACTAAAGGCTTGAGGAGTTTATATAGGAACCAGGAACAGGAAACAGGAAACAAGATGGCACCCAGCTGAGACACAATCGACCATCTTAACTGAGGGCAAACATAAGGGCAACACAGTTAGTAAGTTCCAAGGTATAGCAGGAGATTCCTGACATTACTCCCACCTCAACAGCGGCCTCTGGACGATACCTGACTTGGTTTCTCCGGATGTCTATGATGAAATTGTTTTATCAGTCGAGAAGCATTAATGTCATAGTTGCCAACCTTTGAAAATGAAAAAGCAGGAGATTTTAGTGGGCGCCGCGGCAAAAATTTGCATGGACACGCCCATCTTGTTGGTATGCCACACCCCTTCAAAAAGCCACACCCACACCACCAACTGCATAACGGTTTGGAAGAAAGCCAGGTAGATGCCCTAATAGCCAGGTAGTAACCCCCATAAGCAGGTAGTGCCCCTTACAGGCAGGTAGATGCCCCTTGTAGCCAAGTAGATGCCCCCTCTGTAGCCAGGTAGGGGCCCCCCTTTTGTAGCCAGGGGAGGTGCCCCATTGTTTGCCAGGTATGCCCCCTTGTTTGCCAGGTAGTGCCCCTCTGTTGCCAGGGTAGAGCCGCCTCTGTTGCCAGGTATGCCTCCAATGTTGCAGGGTAGTGCCCCCCTTGTTTGCCAGGTAGTGCCCCATTGTTTGCCAGGTAGTGCCCCATTGTTTGCCAGGTAGTGCCCCCTTGTTGCCAGGTAGTGCCCCCATTGTTGCCAGGTAGTTCCCCCTCTGTTGCCAGGTAGTGCCCCCTCTGTTGCCAGGTAGTGTCCCCCTCTGTTGCCAGGTAGTGCCCCCTTGTTGCCAGGTAGTGCCCCCTCTGTTGCCAGGTAGATTCCCCCTCTGTTGCCAGGTAGTGCCCCCTCTGTTGCCAGGTAGATGTCCCCCTTTTGTTGCCAGGTAGTGCCCCCATTGTTGGGCCAGGTAGTGCCCCCTCTGTTGCCAGGTAGATGCCCCTCTGTTGCCAGGTAGTGTCCCCTTGTTGCCAGGTAGATGTCCCTCTGTTGCCAGGTAGTGCCCCCTTGTTTTCCAGGAGGGATGCCCCCCTCTGTTTTCCAGGAAAATGCCACCCTTGTTGCCATTAGTTTCCCCCTCTGTTTTCCAGGGAGTGCCCCCCCTCTTTGCCAGGGAGATTTTCCCCTCTGTTTCTAGTTAGGGGCCCCCAATTTTTTGCCAGGTAGTGCCCCCAATTTTTTACCCAGCAGAGGGCCCCCCCGTTGCCAGGTTTGTTCCCCCTCCATTGTTTCCAGTATTGGCCCCCCCTTTTTTGCCATGTTGAAACCCCCCCCTTGTAGCCAGGTTTGGGCCCCCATTGTTGCCCCCGGCAGAGCCCCCCCTATAGCTAATTTAAAAAAAAAATAATAAAATTCCCCCTTTCCCCACCACCTCCTTTCAGCACGGGCCCCTTCCGGGGGGATCTCCCCCAGGGTTTCAGGGGGGAAATGAAGACCGGGGGCGTCACTTCCCCTGCAGCCGCGGCCCCTTCCCCCTTCCCCCTCGCCGCTGAACTGTATGTGGGGGGGCGGGGCACCATAACCCCGCCGGACAAACAGGGGAGGAGGGGGAGAAAGGGAAAAATCCCCCCTGCCCTCCTCCCCCGCAAAAGGAACCCCCCGGGCGGGGGAAAACGGGCGCAGCCCGCTTCCCCACCTTAAAGGGGCGGGGGGCCCGGTTTGGCCCCCCAAATACGCACTAGGCCCTACGGTTTTTCCCCCGCGGGGCCAATTTAAAGAACCCCCGCCGGGCCCGCTGGCGGCGGGAGGAATGCCCAACTTCCCCCGGGGGGGGCGGGGGGGGAAACCCCAAATAGCGGGGCCCCCCCCCAAAAACGGAGAGTTTGGCATTTAAAAATTATTGTTAAATTTTCAGGTTCCCCCAAAAAATTGGCTTTTAGAAACCCCTAACCTTTTTGGGGCCCCTTTAAAAAGGTATTGGGAAACTTGGGTTCCTGAAAATTCTGGATTCCCAAAATTTGCTCTATAAGAACTGCCCCTAGACCACTACTCCAACACACTGGAAATGATTAACTTGATGATCTTATAAAGCCCGACAAAAAAATTTGTTCCCCCGTTTTGGTGAAGGAACTCTAAGTTTCAAATTTTCTGGGGGGAAAGCCATACCTTATCCCTCAATTTGAAAGTTTGGGTTTCGGTTTGCGATGTTTTAAACTGGGCCTCTTCCTTTAAAATTTTCTTTTACCCCCTCTAGTGTTTTTTCCCTTTTGTGCTTTTAAATTTTTTCTGTAAAGGGAGAATCCCCTTTCCCTGGCAGCTGGAAAATTTTGGAACAAACGGGAATTGGGAAAAAAAATTTTGGATGGTATCCCAAATTTGGGAAAGAAAGGAAATCTGTTTTGGGAAAGGCATTTTGGGGGAAAAAATTTTTATGAAAATTCAGCCCCCAGGAAGCAGATCAACCCAATCAACTTGTAAAGGCAAATATAACATCGCAGGTATTTTTTTCCGGGGTCTGATTCGTGCGTTCATCGTCCATTAAAATTGGGGGGTAAAAGGCATTGACAGATTAATATAAAAAACCCGGGGCGAAAAAAAACTCAGAAAAAATTTTGGATGTAAACTGCACCCCCATCCGAGTAACTTCACGGGACTCCAAAAAGACAAAATTATTTCTAATTATAAATTCCCTGTGTCTTTGGCAGGGGTAGGCCGGTACTGGAATGAAATTGCAGCTTTGGGTGAGTCGGTCAACTCCCTGAGAATCATTTTTTTTTCCCCTAGGGTAGTAGTCTCGATGAAGCCTGGAAAAAACCCCGGGGGCGAGAGGTCCCGGGGCAAACCTTTTTAACAAACCTGGGGTAAGAACGTGGATTTCATCAGCACAGATGTCACATGATGCTACCTCTTTTAAAACTGTAGTAATTGGCCACCAAAAAATGGGATAAAAATTCCTGCGTCTTCTCCCCTTTGTGCCCGAAATTCTTGAACGGGGGTGCCTTCAGAATCTTCTCTTACTGTTTCTTTTTAAATGCTGCCCTTTGGGTCCACATCTTGTTTTAAGCACTAACTGTAAATCATCTGGTGGAGGGGAGAGTAGGGATCTTGCTTGGGCCTCTTTTCTCTTTGAGCAAGTCCTTATTAATAATTACACCCACACATTAGACCCCGGGGAACAAGGGTCTTAGGGGGAAATTCCCCGTGTGAATCACTGGAGAAATTTTTTATAAAAGAAATTTTGCCATTATGAGACCGGGTTTCGTAGAGATTATAAAGTTTAATTGGTTAGGAAAATACTCCAACGCGCTTGAGAGGAGATGACAAACTTGGCGATCTAACAAATTCCAGTTTAGGGTGATCATTAAAATTTTAATTTTGTTTTAGGCCCCCTAAATGATTCCCATTCCTTAAAGGCGGGCAACAAAGCAACATTCTTTATTCCCCACTTCATAATTCCTCTCAGCAGATGAAACGTGGGAGAAAAAAACCACAAGGATGCAATAAACATGTCTCCTATTCTCTGAGAAAATAAGCCCCTACGCACGTCTGAAAAGTCCCCTTCCCACAATGAAGGCGATTCTGGGTCAGGATAATTTTACGGGGCGGAGTGAATTTGGCCTTTGGAGAGAAAAGGATCTTTGTCTTGGGGAGACCAAAAAAATTTTTTTTTCTTTCAACTGTGTAATAAAATATTTCAGGAAAATTCTTGATGAAGCATCTATAGAAATTGGAAAAACCTATAAAACTTGAAATTTTTTATGTTGCTTTGATTTTGTTTAGGTCCATTTGTAGACCTGGGTAAAAATTACATCCCCAAGGAATTTTGGATCCTGTTGAGGGAAATTCCCCTTTTTTTCAATTTTGATGAAAAGAGACCCCCCTAAGTTCCGAACAAGTTTCACAGTTTGGTGTTCTTCCACGAATTGGAGAAAATGAGGATATCGTCCAGATAGATGACTAAAACTGGCCAAAGATCTGGGAAGATGTCATTGACGAGATTTTGGGAAAGGGGCGGGGGCATTAAAAAGGCCCAAAAAGGATGGCGGGGTTTAATCCCGGGACCCTTGATACCAGACCGACCTTTCACTGACTATCTGGTCCTTTGACCTCCAGTGTGAACCTTGTTAGGTCTTTTTTTCCCTACCCTTGCCCTGGAATCATGTTCTCCCCCCGGACTTCCCTTTTAAGCCCACCTTGAACTTCCCCCCATGAGGTTATTGTGCCTGCTTAATTTTGCTCCGGGGTCCCGTTTGTTTTCTTTACCGTTTATGCTATTGTGTTTTGACCTTTGTTTTCCTTAAAACTACGATTCCTGCCTGCTCCTAAAAAACTGACACCCCCCTGCACTTACCGGAACTCGGGCTTGCCCGACACGATTCCTCCCCTGCTCCTCAAAGACTGACACCGCCTGCATTTTCCCGACCTCTGGCTTGCCGCACGATTCCTCCCGTCCTCAAGACTAAAAAACCCCCGGCGTTACCGACCTCGGTTGGCGACTCCTTCCTTCAGGTGGGTGCCTTTTAGCCCAAAACCCAAAGACTCAAACCAGCCCCTGATCGGACAGCATGACACAAAATTCAAAATGTCCATAATGTTACCTAAAGGCAGTCTTCCATTCATCTCCAATCTGTTTAAAAACCCGGTTTTTAGGCGCTGTAATCAATTTGGAAAAAATCTTCCCATGTCCACTTCCCCCCGAAGTCAGGGGTCATGGTTTGAGATAACTTTTTTATTTGATTTTTTTAAATTCTCTTAATCAAGCAAGATCTTAAGGAACCAACCCCTTTTTTTGACAAAAAAAATTTTGGAAACCCCCGCTGGGGAAAAAAAAGGGGCGGATGAAAACCCCAAGGGTTTTTCCCCATATTGTCCTTAAGGGCTTTTAAAAAAACAGGCTGCCAGGGGTAGATGTTTTCCGAAAGGTAGGATGCACCCCGGAACAAGTCTATTGGGCAACATAAGGGCGGGTGAGGGGAAACTTGCGGGATTTGTTTTTTCTGCAAACATCCCCCATACAAAGGGGGGCCCTTATTTTATTGTCTTCAACTGGATCTTCAGGGTTGGTTTAAATGAGCTGTTGGAAAACATCTCTGGGTTTGGGGTTATCTCCTTGGTTTCCCAGTTGAAAAACCCGGGTTCTGCGATTTTCAAAAACCCAAGTTAGGACTAGATGCAGGGAAAATGGGCGAAAGATAACAGGGAAAGACAGGTTCATGGTGGGGGTGCCCTAATGATTTCAGTGGTACTGTCTTTATTTTACTGCCCGAGCTAGTGGGGGACCCATCTACAGTCCCATTACCATGGGTGAGAGTTTTTTTTGGAATTTAACCCCATGCTTTTGAGCAAAAGATAAATCCTGAAGTTCCACTGCCCCCCGAAAACCACCCAAACCCAGGTGGATACCCACTGAAGTTAGCCCGGAATTTTTAAGGGAAAGGAAGCAAAGAGGTCCTTTTTCTCTTTTTTAAAAAGACCCCACTATTGAAATTTCGGGCAATGCTCTTTCAGATAACTCATTTTCTGAGGGAATTGATTTTCCATCGAGGGTCAGGATCTGATGGCTGCCACAAATCTCCTGGGGGGCTAGGGCAATTGATGAGGGAAATGGTCAGACTTTTTTACAGAAAAAAAATAGACTTTCACGGAGTCGCTTTCTGCCCTTTTACTACCTTTCACGTTTTAAAAATGGGTCGACTTGCATAGGCTCCTTCCTAATTTTTGCAATTTTTCCCTGGGGTTCCCTTTGGGAAAAGGGGACAGGAACAGGGGGGGCCATCTTGGGTATAATTCAAAGTAGCCCCTTTTTCTTGTCGTCATTTTGTAGTGGGTATCAATTTGAATGCAATGGTTTAAAAAAAGCATCCAAACCTAAGGAGCCTCAGCAAGTTCATCTTTTAATCGCTGCAATCCTTTCTTTAAAAAAACTCTTCGCTCATTATTCCGTTGGTGTCGATTTCCCACCTCTTGAATTCCAAGCATACCACCCCGGGGGTTTGCCATGGCACAATATGTATAGCCGTTCAGCGTAGCACGACGTTAGGATCGTCAAACATTTGATCTGGCGTCGTTGAATTTTTTCCAAGTATTAAACCCGGGATCCTTGGTCTCAATTAACGGGGTTGGGGCCCGGGAATGGCTTTATTTTTTAACAGCATAAAATCATAGGATTTTTCACAAAATATAACCTACATTGGTTAAAGGGAAACCCTGGAAATTTTTCGCGGTCCCCGGCCGAATCTGAAAGGCCCCAACTTAGGGCTCATACAGCACCCAAGGGAGGTCCCGAGGCTTTTGGGGGCTCCAGGTGGAGTATCCGGTCAGTTTAAGTTGCATATCCCACGTAGCTCTTGAATGGGTTGTCCCTCCTTGGATATTGTGGGGATTCTGACCTTCTAAGCGTCGCACTTTATCTTCAACGCCTGCATCTCAAGCGAATTAGCCCCCGTAGTTTTCAGTTGTTGGAAGCGAGCTTCCGGGATCCCCCCGCCCCAGCGGGCTCCATCTTAGGCTTGAGTATCTTGGGACGATACTGGTGTAACTGCTGGAAACCAATGGGAAGGGCCAGGATAAACAGGGGGGCAGGGGATAGCGAGGGCCCCCCGGAAGGTAAAGGTTGCTGCTTGGCAGAAAGCAGAGGTTAAACGGGGGTGAAAGCAGGCAATAGGTTAGCGCAGGGTTAACTGCAAAAAAGGAACAAAACTGGATGGGCAAGTTCCGGTGGAGAGGACTGTAAAGCCACAAGCACAATACTCAACATGAACTAAAGGGGAAACCGCAGGAAACAAGATGGGCACCCAGCTGAACCAATCCCCCATCTTTAAATGAGGGGAAACTTAAAGGGGAAAAACAGTTAGTAAATTCCAAAGGGATTCGGAGATTCCGACCAAAACATATCATGGAAAGGGAATTTTTAAACTTTTGCAACTTTTTAAGGCTTTTGTTGTGATCAAAAAAAAAGAAAAAAATAAAAAGCTTGGATATCACCAACTACCCAAATAATTTTCTGTATGGAAACAATATTCTGTAATTTTGTTGACTTATATAATGTAAGTCAAAAAGTTTGGAAACATCTTTTTATGCCATTCTTTTTTATTTGTTTTAATTTCCACATTGTAAATTTATATTGAATACATGAAAACAATGGACACATATGGAATTAAGTAGTAAACAAAAAAGCTTTAAACAAACCAGAATATGTTTAACATTTCAGATTCTTCAAAGTATCCCACTCCCCTCCCTTGTTGCTTTGACAGCACATTCTTGGCATTCTCTCAATCAGTTTGTCTTAACTTTTGACTGACTGTGCAGATCCTATGTAACATGTACTGCACTGGTACTGTAGATCCTACACAGTGTCGGACCGGGTCACTGGAGGAAGCTCTGGTGGTCCCTGGGACCAACACATGTACTACCGTAAGCTCGGACTGCCTACTGGGGAGCTGGTAATCACCTGGTGGGCCCCAAGTCCTCAGGATGCACATACAGTCAAAAACTATGGCAAAGCAGTGAACAATCAGTTCACTGCTCTGCCGACTGCTGTAGGCGAGACCGAAGGCCTACAGTAGTAAGCATCTCAGGTGACGAATGCAGTGATGTCAACATACCTCCAGCGTCATAGCTTCTCCTAAGCAGAAAGCCTAAGTAAGGCTGCCCTAAGTTCTGGGGCAGGACATAATGGGAGCAGCGTCCCGGCATAAGTGGCATGATGACTTCATGCCAGACACAAGCTCCCGGAGCGAACTGCTCGTTAGGGGAACCGGGAGAGGTGAGCATCTTTTATGTTTCTTCCTTTCAATCAGCCTTTATTCCTGCCTATCTACCTACAGGGGGTCTTTATCTACTTACCGTAGGCCCTTAACTACAGGAGGCATATACAAACCTACAGGGGGCTATACCTACAATACCTCCAGATGGGCCTATATATACCTTAAGGTAGCATATAACTTATATCTACCTAAAAGAGGCTTATATCTAAATTCAGGGGGCCTTTATACCTACTTACAGGGGGTTCATATATCTAACTACAGAGGGCTTATATATATATACCTACCTACTACATAAGTAGCAAAATGGGGTCTATATACCTTACAACCTACAGGAGGCTATATACCTACCTACATTCAGGTAGCCTATATTGCTACATACCTATAGAGACCCTATATACCTACCCATCATCCTTCCGGGGGTCTATATAACTACCTTTTAGGGTCCTATATAACTATCTATTGGGGGGCTATATTTTTACCTACCTGGGGGGCATGTATACCAACCTACAGAGGCCTATATACTTACGAACATGGGAATTATATACCTACCCATTTACATTGGGTCTATATACCTATTAGGGGCCTATTTACTTACCTACCTACTAGTGGCCTATATACCTACCTAGCTACAGCCGGGCTATTGCTCTTTTTCTCTTGGGGGATGCTAAATTTTTTGCTATGTTTTTAATTTTCTAATAAAGTTTTGGAATTTTAAGGCTGTCATTTGCCCGATCATTCTGCTGTATCAATCACTGCGAGTTTATGCCTATATACCTACCTACCTTATGCAGTATCTCTGTATCTACCTAATGGAGAAACTGTATACCTACTTACCTAATAGGGGGCTTTATACCTACCTACTTAATGATGGGCCTATATACTTACCTGCATAATGGAGAGGCCTATATACCTATCTACCTACTGAAGAATCAATATACCTTCCTTCCTAATAGGAGCCTCTGTATCTACATGACTACTTAATGGGGGACCCATATACTTACTTACCTATCTACCTAATGTGGGACCTAAATACCTACCTTTTGTTGGGGGCCTAAAAATCTACCTACCTAACTGGAAGTTAACTAATGGGGACCTACATACGTATCCAGTGTGGGAGGTGGGGGGGGCAACCTACCTGTCTAAATGAGGATGATTTACTTAAGAGGGTTTACCTGTCTGCCTACCTAGTGTGGGGATTGTATCTACCTACTATATTGGGGTTTAACTATAAGGTGACACAAAGCAAGGCAAACTTGGTGCACAAACTGGAGCCCCATAGCTGTTTGGGGGTAGTTTAACTGTATAGATCACAAGGGGAGTCACTATTACCTTAAGGGCTACTATGATGGAGAGTTTGTACAGAAGTGGGAAATGGTAGGGTAGGGCGGAGCTGGATGTTTAGGTGGTAAATTCTGTTGGGAAGAGTCATGGCAGGGAGAAGTGGTCATGGTTTTCTGGACCGGATGGAAAAAAAAGGGAATGAGAACAACTCATCAGAGAAGATGTCACCTGTGAGTCAGTGGATGTAACTTGACTGTAATCCATCTGTGTGCAGAGCACCTGTATACAGCTGCTATCTACTGCTGTATGGTCATTCTGTGGTGGTAACATTGGTTGTAATTTATTGATTTTTAATAGTAAAATATAAAATAATGAATGATATGTGGCAATATTATTCAGTCACTATGTGGCGATAATATGTGGTGGTATTATTCATTCGTGGTGGTGGTGGTGATATGTGGTAATATTCACACACCATGTGGTGGTATTATTCAGTCACTATGTGGTGGTGATATGTTGTCATGATGTGGCGGTATTTGGTCTTACTGGAATCATTGGTAATATTGGCCATGGTAATATTCTTACCTATATAAAAAGTTTACATTTTTTATGGGGAGACATATATTTTTTGGGGGCCAAATGTCAGAAAATAGGCACCATCATGCCAGTTTTAAGGCGTATTAAACTAACTTAAGCGCATTGCATAATTTAGGAGCATAGCATATCATTGCTAGCATATCGTACCTGGCATACAATGTGCCTAGTTTTGATGTACTACAGTTCATTTATATAGAGAATAGGGCAACAACAGTTTTTTGGTGCAAAATACAACAAAAAAATGGTGCAGCCCTAATGGGACAACTCGCCCTTTTGTGTTTACCCCCTGGTGTCCGGCTGCTTCAACTCACCTACAGTTAGGTAAGGGAGACTCAGAAGCTGACTGATGTAAATGATCTCACATTTCTTTGCTAGGTAACTACATTGATGAGCTGCCATCTAAGACACTAACCTTCAATGTGCGCCATAATAATACTAATAAATGATCTGAGGTTAGGGCAGAAGCTGTGAGTGAAGTGGCTTAGCTCTTTGTATACTGTCAACCCTTTTCCTGCAGTACAAGCAATATACTTTATATGGACAATAAATGCCTAGTTGAACTGGTATTACATTATACTGAAAATGCGACACCGCACATTGCTATGACTACTTACTTTTTGGACAACTACTTAGATTAAAAACTGTGAGACACTAAAAAAGACTATATAATAAAGGTTCTTACTGTTTTACTGAATTAAAGGGGTATTCTCCCTAAACATATTCATGACATATCAACAGAATATGCCCTCAATATGTGATAGGTGCAGCTCCTAGAGGTGGGACCCGCACCTATCTCGAGAGCCCTAAAATCAATTAAAGAGTCTTGACCAACTCCCAGTTTAAGATAGAGCGGAAGGTCATTCTTGACATAAGTGGGCTTCCTATCAATATGCTGTGTGTATGGTACGAATCATTTAATCATTTATGGTCTTTGTAATTTTTTTTAATTGGTACCCCTTTTGTGCATATGCACTCCTTATGTTTTCAAAATATATACTTTTTTTATATTTTTATTTTAGTAATTGCATAGAAAACATACTGGATAAAACACTGGGCATCATACTGTTACTGGCTTTTGCTTTGGCTGCTATAATGTTAAGGACACATGTACTCATCGTAACATACCTTTATAACTAGAGATGGGCGAAGTTCTCAAAAATCCGAATCAGTCACTTCGTCGAATTTCCCGACAAAATTTGTTTCGGTCCGAATTGCTTCGGGACGAATTGCATTAAAAAACAGCTATTTCCAGGCTGCACAGAGCCTGCAGGGTGCTATGGAACGTTGTGCCATGCTTAAATATGCAGAGGGAGCTTGGTTTGGTCTTCGTACAATGTTGTGTTTTAGTATGACACGCATATGACTGCCGCCGCTCTTAGAATCGCTTCACTATAAAATTCCCTGAGCACTTAAAAAGGGCAAAACTGACCAAAAAACTGAAGTTCGAATGGAGCCTGATAAAGTCATGGCAGCGACAGCTGGAAAAAAAAAAGTTTGAGGGTCATGGTGGAACATCTGTGACAGAGTGTGGAGGTGACGGCAGCGGCAACAGCATGAGGTTGGAGAGTGGCACAATGACATTCTGAAGGTGGCAAAAACAGGAGTAGGCCACAGAGTGGCACAATGACAGAGTGTGGAGGTCACGGCAGGAGCAACAGCAGCAGCATGAGGTCAGACAGTGGCACAATGACAAAGAGTGGAGGTCACGGCAGCCCACAGCAGCAGCATGAGGTCAGAGGGGTGGCACAATGACACAGTGTGGAGGTTCACGGCATCAAGCAGCAGCAGCATGAGGTCGGGAAAGTGGCATTTATGACAAAAGTGTGGAGGTGGCAAAAAAGTAGTAGGCCACAGAGTGGCACAATGACAGAGTGGGGAGGTCACGGCAGGAGAAAACAGCAGCAGCATGAGGTCAGACAGTGGGACAATGACATTTGGAGGTGGCAAAAACAGTTGTAGGCCACAGAGGGCACAATGACAGAAAGTGGAGGTTTGATGGCAGGAGCAACAGGATGAGGTCGGGAGAGTGGCACAATGACAGGGTGTGGAGGTGACGGCAGCAGCAACAACAGCAGCATGAGGTCATAGAGTGGCACAATTGACAGAGTGTGGATGTGGGTGGCAATCCCAGTCCCTGGTAAAGTTGGTGGTAGGCAGATGGAAGAAACTGGCAGCAGATGTGGGGCATAGGCGGGGGGTGGCGAATCAGAATAGTGGCTGAGGAAAGTTAGTTTAAACCCCAGACTCATTTCTCACAGTTTGGGTGAGGCATCATGGCTGATGTAGTCTGACGCCTAAGGCATTGGGTTGGGAAATCCTGGCCGATCACGCCTGATTATCTTGACAAAGGTCAGTCATTCCACATTTCCCCGTGGACAAGCGGGTTCTCCTTGGGGTAACGATGGCCCCCGCCGCACTGAACACCCCTCTGATGCCACACTATTTGGCCGGGGCAGGACAGCTTCTCCACTGCAAACTCATCAATTTTGCGGCCAACACATCCAGTTTGGCGGGCCCAGTAGTCCAGCGGATCTTCTAACTGGGGGGTGGCAGAGTGCTGTCCAAGTAGGCCACACTGTTGGTTTAGGGTCTGCTCCGGGTCCTGCTGCTGCTGCTGGCGACCTGCCTTCTCACTAGGGGGTGAAGGAAGCTGCTCATTCAGTGACTCCAGACTTAAGTTGCTGCTGATGGAGTGGTACTGTTCCTCCCCCCCCACACCTTCCCCCAGCAGCCGCGGGGCAGTAGTATGGTAGGGCGCTAAGAACCCCCCGGTCAGACCTTGTCAGAGGGAGGGATGATGCCACATATAGGCAGCGGCCAACTGACTACGGAGGATTTCCCTATAGTATCTGAGTTTGTCCTCCCTCTCAGCAGCTGGGAAAAAAGGCTCCCATTTTGGACCGGTAGCGAGGGGCCAATAGGGTGGAGAGCCAGAAGTCACCCCACTTGCCGATGGTGACTATTCGGCTGTCATTAAGCCAGGGAAATCAGCAAAGCTGCGGGCCATCTGCACAAGTGACTCCGAGGGGCTCCCTGCCTCCATTTCCACTGTATACTGCCCCGGTGCTTTTCGGGTCATCTGCCTCATCTTCCTCATCTCCATCTACCTCCCCTAGCTGCTCCTGCTCCTCCTCTCGTGTCACCTGGGTAGAAAATCCACTCATTTCACCAGACAATGCTTCTGCTTCAATGTCCTCCTCTTCCCCCTCCAGTTCAGTCCCAACCGGACTCATGTGGCCGCGATCTGTAGTCGCCACGTCTCCCGGCCCCTGCCCAGACAGATTTTTCAGCATCTGTTCCAGGACATGAAGCAGTGGAATGACGTTATTCATCCCGTAGCCCTGGCAATGACAAATAACGTTGCCTCCTCGATGGCCTCAACTAACGGCAGGTGGTCAGGGTGAGCTGCCAACTGGCTGACATCAAAGTTATACAGGGGAGTACTCCTGTCCGCCTGGATCATCAAAAAATCGTTAATGGCCTTTCTCTGTTCATACAGTCGTCCAACATGTGCAGGCTGGAATTCCAACGGGTGATAAAAAAATCACATATCAAGTGTGTTGGGGAGGGGCCCTTCTGCCGCTGCAACTCGAGGAGGGTGTTCCTGGCTTTGTAGAATGGAAAGAAGTGCCCAAGAACAGTTTCCTGGGCCCTTTTCAGAATCTTCTGAAGACGGTGGAAGACTTCAAGAATTTTAAAAAACTTTAAAATTCCCTCAAACCATGGGGAACCCCTGGGCATGCGGTG